>UELU01139077.1:0-63952 GCA_900490025.1 Megastigmus dorsalis
ACCCACCCCGGGTCGCTTAATGAAAATGAAATGTACCGCGCTAAATTTTGTAAAAGTAGGGGATCGTCCTAGCGACGTCGAGACGCTGATGGTATATAAGGGAGAAAGAGAGAAAGAGGGAGGTCGAAATTCCTCGAGCTTTCCCACCCGGGCTTTGAACTACCGCGCGTATCGTTTATGCATTCATCTTGCCGATTTCTCGGGAGGTAAAAGGGAGTGATTCCAGACCTTAACTCCGCACTGACAGACTCCCGCCTTATTTATATTTAATGGTAATTGATAACGTGAACTGCCGCGGAGCCAACGTTCCACGGGTAAATAATTGTGTATAGATCCCTTTTTAAATGGCAAATGGAGCAAATCGTTTATGCTAAAATATATTATGGTAACGATAAATTATGACTTCGGCATTAGCAAAGTGAAACCTTTTATTCTGATCAGCAAAAAGTAACAAATTGACTGTTTACGTTAGTGTCTGCTTACGCGGTCCAAATAAGAGTATTTTCTAGTTGAAATTTACCGAAAGAACATCCGTATAACACGCGTCAATAAGATAAGACGAATGAAATAATCACTTTACTATGTCAGCCAAGATATAATAAAAAAGTTGAAAAATTCATAGGTATACTGTACAATAACTGGATGAAAGCTAGAAGTTTATTTGCGTAAAAGGTGAACGTTATTTTAAAAAAAGGAATCTGATTGTAATTCGTTCGGACAGTTTATCGATTTCATTTCATTAGAAATCGATAGAGTGTATTTGAGCTTAAAAATTTATTTCTGTACTGGTACTTAGCAATAAAATATCTACAATTAAAAAAAGAGCTATTTCAAGCGAATTAATGGTTCATCAGTTAAATAATTTGATGAGTTTTCCAATTACCTATACAACAGCGGTTACGTTCCCGATAAATATATGCAATAATTGCATTAATTAATTTTATTATATTATAATTACATTATACTGACCTGGGACGATTATTGAACTGATTAAATTTCGATAACATATGTATATGCATCGAAACAATTATTATCGCATTTTCAAAATTTTATCTAACCACATTGATGAAACGAATACCATTAAAATAACAATATATTTGCGGCTAAATTATATCGAATATTTTAATTCAGTACACGGGTCACAGAGAACAAGCTGACAAGAGCAAAACTCCCGTAAGAGCCGTACTAACAATCTTCCCAACGCTTAAAATCCCGGGAATCATAAAAACGTATCGCACGAATGATATAAAGAACGATAAGCAGGAAGAATCTTAATCATTCGGAAGTTTCGGGGAGCCGGTTATCAACGCGCGCGTAAAAGATTTAAGCAAAGTATCAATAAAAAGCAACGGCCTCGCGCGCGTAAACTCGAAGCCAGGAGAGAGCAAGAGAGAGAGAGAGAGAGAGAGGGAAAGAGAGAAAGCCCCAAGATAGCCAAGTTCGCGTATATATATATATATATAAGTTCCGCACTTCGGACCGTACCTTTAAAGAGCCTGGCCATTTATGAAAGAAATTCATTCTCCTTTGCCGCCGTCGCCGCCGCCACACACCGCGCGGGGCGACACTTCTGCTACAGTCTAGCGACTCGCGCGCTAGACCAAATATAACTTAAATAAGTGTCCGCGCGCGAGCTCAACGCTATACGGGACTAAAGTGTCCGTTGCTCTCTCGTAAAACAGGCGCGCGCTCGAGCGCTGAAAGTCCACCTATAATACCGCGAAAGCTCTCGTATAATTCCAAGGTTGAATGATCCTCCCCCCGCACGCACGCACGCGACCGTTGACTCTATACTCTCACGTCTCTTACTTTCTTTTTCTTTTTTCGGTCGCTTATGGCGGCGTGCCCGGGAGGGGAGGAGGAACAGTCGAGAGTCCACCTTGAGATTAAAGTACATAAAGAAAATTTAGAATCTTACCTGCGGTGGTCGGGAATCGGATATGTTTATGTACTCGCTCGCTCGGGGGACGTTTGCACTGAGTCGGAGAAGACATAAATATATTTCTTTGCGAAAGTATCCAGCTCTTTTATAGGATTTCAAGGGAATGTGTATATATACGACTACGGAGTGTGTGCTTTCTTGTTTAGTTTGAGACTGAGAGTAAGATGATAAGTTCATAAACTAGGCTGAATATGTTCTTTTTTTTCTAATAATGTACGAGCACAATTATTAAGTGGTTAATAATCTCTTGTTGTTATTTTTATTCATTTCTTTGCGCGCTATAGACTTACTTGATTAACTTCAAAATAATCTTGTTAACTTTTAACAGCCCAGTTGCGAGAATTTCCCATCCAAATGCGTAAAACGCCAAAAACCATTTGGCAAGAAAAAAAATCTGTACGATTTAACAATTGCCGGGGGCGGCGAAAATGAAAGAGAAGGAGAAAAGTACCGGGTGGACGTAAAAGAGTCATAGCAAAGACGAAGATTGCGCCAAGGCAAAGGCGAAGAAGAAGAAAAAAAAAATCACGATTTACAATCAGGGGGGATATATAGAGTAGTGGTCCTTGGGCTGTGTCGGTCTCGCGCGCGCGCGCAGCGTCAATATCAGCGTCGCAGCCGCTCTGCCGCTCCCCCCACCTTTCCCGGGTTGTTAAAAGCAATTGCCTCGTAAATTTTGCTGCACTTGTTTGGTGAAAAGAGAAGCGGCGGTGCTACGACCCAGTCAGAGAGAAAGAGAGAAAGGTTGCAAGCGTCACACAGCAGCAGCAGCAGCAGCAGCAGCAGCAGCAGCAGCAGCAGCTGTAAAGCATCTTGCGGCAGTAGGGGAGATAAAAGCAGAGGGGGGTTTAGTTTTGCCGGTGCAGTTCGGGGAAGGGTAATCGCGTCGAGTCACAGTTCGGCGCTCCTACAATTTAAATGCGCCTTTGAGGTTCTCCGAGCGAGAAAGCGAGAATCGAAGTGGCTTTTATTTACAGTCCATCGGAGTCAGTTAGTTCTCTCTGGGGTGTTTTCCCTCCTCCTTTTTTGCCCTCACCCTATACCCCTATGGCTTTGATCCGCACGGTAAAACTGTTTCCGCTATTGCAGCGACGGTAAACGCGGCATGTGTCGCACGGCTCTGCGAATCGCACAAAGTTTCTCTGATTACACCACAGACGACGCGGAATCGACACGAGCGATCCTCCTTTTCTCTTTTTTCCGCTCTATAAATATTTGCATGAGATGTGGGTGAGATCTTGCCTTGTGATGCAAAATACCGCGGAGAAATATATCGCAAGAACGAAGTATCGATGGTTTATTAGGGAACCTCGAAATCAGAGGTAGTTTTAAATTCTAATGCGAGTGTACCTTTGACGTATTATTTATGAGTTCCAACTATGTTGTGCCAGAAAAGACACAAATAAGTTAATATGATCATTTATGTATTGTAGACGGGCTGAATGAGGACGCGAGTGACAGGTACACATGCAGACAAAAATAATCTAAAATTAATGAAATGCAAGGATCGATGAAAATCTATTAGTTTCAAATATGCATCATGCCAATGTACAACAATGTATGTTACTTATAGAATCAAAACAGAAAAATCAATTCCAGTCACTCATACTTCTGGATCAATCTACTAAATCTTTAAATGATTTAGATCAATGATTCCCTTCTTTTTTTTTGCTCAATATTTTAGAAATGTTATATACGCTGGAATACAATGATTTGACGATAATTAAATTGAAGTTTACTGCGGAGCGTCAAAGTGGAATTGGATTGAAAAAGACTTGTGGGGCAGGTGTTCCCCGTGATTAAATAGTTGCATTCCGGCGGCAGTCGTACTATCGTTAAAAGGAAATAAAAGGTTCCGTCTGAATTGATCCTCAACTATCCCTTTATCCGCAACTATCCCTGAAAAGAGCTTCAATGGAATCTCAAAGAATCCCTCGTACAACCGCCACCCATAATTTAATTTGCCCCTATATTCCCCGATAAAAAAATAGGTCTCCCATTTTGAAAATATAAACCTTAAATATATATACATAGCACAAACAAAGGTCATCGTGATTCATCGCAGGTTTGCTATCCTTGACCATACGCAAACAATTATAAATATATCCCCGGTACAGCGGAGGCTTGTTTTAGCAACAGCCCGAGGTAAGCAATAATAATTCAAGATTTATCCCTGTGCAAGCGCGCGCGCGAGAGAGAGAGAGAGAGAGAGCGAGACCATCCCATTTCTCACACCCAGAAGCGGCCTGCGGGAAAAGGATGAGCATCAGCTATTTCCAGCGCGACATTCATACCGCGTATCGCCGCAGCTCCCAACTAACGGCCCTTCTCTCCCCCCACGGCAAATTCGATGATGCGCCCACAATATCCCGAAAATTCAATAATTATTTCCGACTATAGCTTAAATTAATAACGGGATTATCGACAGAAAACGGCCGCCGCGACGACCGGCCACCGCTTCCTATCCTCTTGAACAATTTCAAAACTCTCTTATATGGGCCTGTGTACAAGGGCTTATATAGATGCACGAGGCAAAACTGGGAGAGGGTCGTGCAAAATTTTCGGCGGCTGCATCGATGTATCGACAATCGATGCAAGTTTGAAAGCTGCTCCGGATATATATACTTTTGCGCCTGCATTTAAGTGGATGGTAATTGGCTTAACGTTGGGAAATAGTGGTAAAACTTGTTGGGTTGTTGCGGAAGCTACCGGCTATTTTTAAAGTCTATGCAAATGGTCCGAAATTGTAATGTTCGTGTAGACAGTTCCACGATATTTTTTAAAACACAAAGATAATGCGTAGGTTCGACTAGATTTATCGTAATGAACATTTTAGTTGTATTTAAAATTTGAAATTGATATTTAAAGCTGGTAATGTAACTTCCCTTCTTCAACCGCATAAGAACGTTATAAATTTTCCCTACAAGCGTCTACGCTCTCATTATCCGCAATACAAAAAAAAAAAAATGCTACATCATCAATTTTCAGAAGTTGATGAACCCTTAAGTTCTAATGCATAAGTAACGGGACGTGTGTAGAGCATCGAACCGCCCCATGTCACGGTCCTATTGATAATAATCGTAAGTTCGCGTGCGGGCGTGTAGTCGTCGGTGTGTATATGGAAGGGGAGAGGCCTCGAAAGGAGTGCATGCACCGAACGCGCCGCCACCGCCGCTCGCTCGACGATCCTTCCCCGTAATTCAGCGGCAAACTTCGCATAATCAGCGTGTAAAGCGAAGATCCGAAAGTGACACAAGAAGCTTCTCTCACACGAAGCGCCGGAATTAATGCTGGATTTAGGGGGAACTCGTGTTCGGCATAACGAGCATCAGAAGTGGTGGGGGGAAGGGTAGAGGGGCAGGAGAAGGGTAAGTAGAAAGGAGCATAGTTATTGGCGAATAGATAATGTTCAAGCGGGGTGGGAGCGTAGAATTTGCTTGGAATGAGTTAATTGATTATATGATGCTAATAATGTAACGCGCGTAGGAAATAATGTTGGAATCAAATTCTAAGCCCTCGGTGATTTTAGAGGATGCGATGGATGAGGTGTTGAATTTTCCATGGCTTGAGAAGATGAGGTGTTGAAAATGGTTAGGATTATAGATTCGATTATAAAATTAATTCGTATGCAGTTTTCCATGTAATGCAGGTTATTATTTTGAAGTACACAATGTCCGTATATATCTTATTTTTAAAATAGTTAACAAACATGTATAGAATGTCAAGTTCTCGCAATCTCGGGCGGCTAGTAATTAATAACTTGACGATCGGATAATAAAAAATTGAATATCATTTTCAATGAAGTAGACGGTAAACATTTACCTCACTGCAGACAGAAACGAAATAAACGACAGCTTTTTGACCTTTTATGATTGAATCACTAATACCAAAAATTATTTTAAAATTTTATACTTATTAAGTAAATAAATATCAATATTATAAATAAACTAAAAAATGTAATACTGAAATAGTCTTTCTTTGACGCTTGATACTAAAAATATTTATTTTTAAGCCTCAAAGAGAATGTTTACAAAATAAAATATTTTAAGACCGTACATTTCAGAAATTATAAAATGAAATCACAAATATTGATAAATAAAAATTTCAAGATTTAGAGAAAATGAACTATTAAAAATTCCAATAATCAACTAATGTATAAATAATTAGATTTTGTTAATATTAATATTAACTAGATTTTGTACCCTTTCTTCACTTTAATAGATCAAATAAATCCAATTCGGCCTTCTATAAAAATATTTCCGTTTTGGTCAGGGCACCACATTTTATTTCGAATTAAACTTTTTTCATTACATTAAGAGATAGCGCGGATATACATATAAGTTCCAGAAATTCTCTTAGCAATTCCATTACGAGAAAATATGGCCATCCTATTACGTTAAGAAAAAAAAATAATTAGCGCACATATATTTTTATATTTTATTCAGTTAGAAATAGGCGCACAACCAAAGATACTAAACGATTGCTTCTTTTGTAAAAGTGAGTTTGGATAGATGCTGAGATTTCCTAATTTTATACCATATGTCAGGACTATATGATTTCGCTAATCCCTATACAAGCTGCTTAACTCGTGCTGCAGTTTTCATTAATTACAATTAAAGAGTTACATTCTGATAAAGTGCTTATCAATTACAACCATCCACTTCTATTAAAACCCCAAGTAGCTTGATATCTATGCATTTTGTTTTTAAACTATAAATAAAAATATTATTTACGCTTCATGGCTAGAAAAATAGTAGATGAGTTGGTGTACTATATATATATATATGACCGATTTAATACAGACGCGCCGTTATTTTAATTATAAACAATTACTGTCAATTCCGCGGATAAAATTAATACGCGATCCTTTGAGCAAGTTACAAGGACTGAGTACAAACGAACTCCACGGTGCCATCCAACTAAGATGCTGTGGGGCTGATTGCAATAGCAGCAGCAGCAGCAGCAGCAGGACCCATAGTTGTGAGTATCATCCTAACGCACCGCTGAGCGCAAGAGGCGCGTTGCATTCCAGTTATAGTTTGTCTTCGTTTCACGGCAATTAAAGGTTTACAGTCGTGATGAGTGTGTATATATATCTTTCCTGCTCTCTCTCTCTCACTCACTTTGACAGACGGTGCACCGTGAGTCATTTTCGGGTCGACGCTTCGGGTAATTGGACGAGTGCGAGGTTTTAAAAAAATTATATCCGAGTTTAAGGAGGGTCTTTCACAAAATGATAACCAATATTTTTGGCCATAATTAACGTATTATCCCCTTGAAGTGTTTAATTGTTATTCAAAATAAAATCAGTATACGTTTTAAAATGCACAATTTCGTTAATTCTCTGTATATTAGTTTAATCAAAATAAGGAACAAAGTTAGGTACTTCTACGCAATAATTTCAAGCAAAAAAGTTTGTTCAGAATCTTCAAATATTTAACTTTCGGAATCACAGTCGACAATACTGCGTTTCCGTACATTTGAAAAAGATATTTCGTCTTAAGTAAATAAAAAATACATCTTTCTCGAAGAAAATATATGGCTGTTCATAGTATTACAGCGTGACTAACTGACGCGGTGGCGATGGTTGACGATACGCGAGTCCAATTCATCAATTTTATGCATTCATGAATATTTTCTTGAACATATACAATTACTTCAATAATATACGTGTAACATGATATTTTTGCATATAATAATTTACAGAGTATAAATTTACATAGTTTTTGTTTAGGATAATTTCTTATATTTATTATTTTGACTACCAAAGTCATTTGTATAGGCGACATTTGTGTAAGCTTGTTAATTATTTTGATTCAATTATTTTATTTACTAATAATAAAATTTTCAAAGAAAGAAAAAAATAATAAGCTATGTTAAAGAAGTCAACTTACAGAATTGGATAAAACGTTCCCGAAAATATACGCTGTACGAATACGCGTGTGCGCGCGCGGCTCTGGCACGCTTTCATTCCGTTTCTGGAGCGGAAAATTCTGTCAATTAACCTCGGCGTTGACGTCTTGCGTGCAAATGTTGCAGAAGAGAAAAATAAAGAGTTAAATAGAGTGGGTACGTTGAAATACATTCTAACAATCTGAAATTTGGATTATTAAATTGATGTACTATTTTTACTTTCTTATTCAGTGTATTATAATATAATATATTTTACTAATTGCATTAAAATAGTTACAAAATATATCTAGCCAAAATAATAATGAGTATTTCCGATTTTAAGTGATAATAATTGTGACATGATTTTTTGGATATACTTTTACAATCCTTCATCATAATGAGAACTTTAAATTTTCCATTTTACGAGTCAGATCACGGTTGGCGTTCACTTTAAAAGTCAGCAGATAATCCGTTTTATATATTTTGAAGGCTCTAACTACGTCGGGAGGGGGGTAGGGAGGAGGGACACTACGTGACGTACATAATATTCATACTTTATAATAAAATTTGCTTAGCAGAAGAAATCGCGTGATGATAAGTGGAAAGACTAAGCTCGAATGAATTTCATGCATTTTACAGTATTTAAAGGGTTCGTTTTGGAGAGCAATCAATAAGTGTATATTGTAATAAAATAGAAGTGCTCGTTACAGGAAAACTCTTTGCTTTTAAAAAATTCCTTTTTTTTCCTATTCACTTGTTGTGAGTGGATTAAATAAATTAGCTGCTACCTAGTAGGTATTTAGCATCTGTTGACCTGGATTTCACAATCATATTTTTTTCGATAATTTACAAAGTATAATTCAATAATCTTTTATATTCACTTTGACCTCATTATAATCATAATCTCCTTTGCAATAAAAATGAAAAGAAATTAAGGCTGCAGCAAATAGTAACAAATAAACTAATATTTACTTTTTTATTTGATTTTTTAAAATTAACATTGTTTGAGTGAACATTCTGAAATTTCCTGAACCGAAAATACTTTGTTTCCTTTGCCTATATTTATAAATTAGCATATCATTTACCGTTGTAACAGATGTATAATTTCAAGAATACGTTGCTGTAATAGTCTAGAGCAATTTTTCGAATAAAAAATTTACGAATACGTCTAAAAGTATCAAGTGCATTCAATATGCAGTATATAAATTTCATTTCTATAATGGCCCAAGCTTGAAAATCAAGATTAGCATAAATATTAAAGAGCAAATGCAGACTCCGGTGAGTCCGAACCATGAATTTCTGTAGAAGAAGTGGAGGCAAACCCCAGGGATCGTTTTGCAAAGAAAAAGCATAGGGGGAGAAAGAAAGTCGCTGCACAATGAAAGTAAGAAAGTGTAATATCAACTGAAGAAAAATAAAAAAGAAATCAAAGAATATCGCAAATAAAACAGTCTGACGCATAAGAAGTGTGAATCCTTAAAAAAAAAAGAAGACAAATGTAAAGAAATAGATTGGGAGAAATGCGGAGTAGTGGAGGAGAAAATTGAACGGGAACGTGTGTGTTTTCTGTAGAATCCCGTTGAATGAGGTCTTGATTTCTGACTTGTAGGTGAAATATCCCACCGGAAATCCTGTAATCGGAAATGACCATTTCTGTAGCTCACCCACGGTGTTCGATACAAAGGGACTGTTTTCTATGAAAACAACCCACGAGACTTGTGATAGCTTTTTTTTCTTTTACTTTTCGTCTATAAATTTTATTTTTTTACTACAATCGCCGAATATGATTTTCTTAAGTAAGAATAAAACAAGTCTAGCATTGATACCTTCATTTTATGACGTACTATGAAAATGATAATTTTATAATAAACTATTTATTTTCAAACATTTATAAAATAACCTCGTAGTTGAGAGTACTAACAGTTACAGACGGAATTACGTCAACTATAATCACATTTTAATAAAAATAGTTTTTTCAAAAAATCCACATGAGAAACATAAATGTTGTTAGAGCACATTAGCTCGCCTACGTTTTTTAAGATTTAATTTATTTATTTTTAATAATTTATTTATTAGTTTATGATTTATTTATCATTTTCTCTAAGAATAAAATTGTAACTCATTCCCATTTTAGAATATGAAATCCATAATGATTTTTCTGTCTTAATTTGACCTCCAAGTATACACAGTATTGTTCTGAACAGGTTGTAAAAATATGCTGACTACATTTCATGATCTCACATTTCAGAGCTTAATTACTTTTCCAATATCATCAATGCTAGATATAAATAAATTAAGAAGATCAATAAAAAAAGTAATAAAAATTCTATTTTACTTTATATATAGTTTCATCAAATTTTTAATTTATGAAAAACAGATTGAAATAATAAATTAATTTGCATCAGGGAAAGAAATACCGAATCAAAAGAAAAGGGACACGGCAGGCTAGAATGAAATATTTGCGATAAAAGTAAGTATAATGCATCGCGCGCTTGATAAAAGTCTCGGGGAAAATGCTTCCTCATATTTTCGTCAACCGACATAAACTACTCCATAAATGCAGGCAACGAAAATTCTCAAGAGATAGATAAAAAAAAAAGGAGAAGGAAAAACGCAGGAAAGAAAGTCGACGAGAGGAAGAAGAGAGGAGGAGCAGAGCCCAAGTGAAACTCCTCGTGAAACAAAAGTCCACTTTCCAGGCGAAAAACCGCATATACTTGTCGTCGCGGTGAACCTACCAAAGTTGGTAAATTAAACTTTTTTCAACCTGAAAAACTTCGTCTCTAGCAGCGGCAACCCAGCCTCTCTCTCTCTTTCTCTCTGTCTCAGTCCACTCCTCTTCCGCGAAGTTTTAGGGAATCTCAATACGTCGCGCGGTCTGTTACATCGCGACGCGGAGTTCTTCGAGAAAAGGCTTTTCTTTTGCTCCTCTTACTTTTACGCGGCTTTCTCACTATTTTTCCTCAACTCGAGACTCGACCGCCTGGCAATACTTGTCAGCTGACTGATTCGCTTTGAAGCTGCAGCTATACCTTTGCGGCGATTGCGCTGTGAAGCGGTGTATGATGAGATAAGGATTAAGCAAGGTCGCTCTGGCAGTAGATCCTTGCGAGTTAAGTTCCGAATGATTTCCACTCTATGGCAACTGAGCGTTGTGACGATCAAGATGCTTATTTGCGGTAATTAAGAGTCACCTGCCTTTAACATCGCTCAACTACAGTTACGAAAAATGGCCGAATAATAGTCGATTACATAAATATTCTAAGAAAGATAATTTTGTTTTTAAATAAGCAATTTGAATAGGTTTTCGTATAATTGTCGGAAGAGACAATGGAAAAAGGTGTTCGTTATGCTCAATTAAATTTTTACAAAAGAATGAACTGACAAAATAGAACGAGCATTATATTGTTAAATTGATGTAAAACCTACAGTTGGATAGGTAGATTTTTGTTAAACTATTGTGTAGAAGTAATATGGAATAATTATTAACTTAATAAATTGAAAGATAGAAACCAGAAAAGCAGTGAAATTTTTTCATAGGTAATAAAGTTACTAATAATTATATCCCTCGACATGAAAGTTTTTTTGTATAAACTTAGTTTCTTTGATTCCAACCCTCAAGAATAATTTAAACAATAATTTAATTTTCAATACATCCTTGAGATCATGATATATCTATTTTTCTATCTGTAATCACCAATTTATAAATAACTAACTATTATCTTCATTACGATCTATTGCTTATTTGCTATTCGAAAAACACACTTTGAATAATTTATGCCATCATAATTTTTTCCAAAGTAATTATGCCTACATTTGACCATTGAAGTCTTATCATCGTATTATGAAAAACACAACTCTGTATACCAAAGGACTTCGATCAAACAACCAGTCATTTGTCATTGTTGCACATATCTCCATACGAGCACAAGACAGGATATATCGTTTACGCATGCCAGACTCGAGTTCAGCGAAACCGCGGAAAGTTAAATAAAAAGCGCAAACTCGCAAAGCGCGCGAAATCTACAGTCAGTGAGAGCATCGTATATGCCGCGCAAGAAACTTCAATTCTCGGGAGGGAGGCTCACCCTCCCCTCCGTCGAAGCATTAAACTAAGCTATACACGCGTGCAATTCTTCTTCGACTGCTTTCTGAAGATAGATTAACGTTGAGCCGCGCGCACGCGGAGCTTTTATTGCAAACACGATGCTATACCTGGGCCGCACCGTAAGAATGAGCAAGAAACTAGTGCGGTAGACAGATGCGGGAGTATATATATATACGGGTGGAAGAAGAGAGAGAGAGAGGAAACGTATACCAACTGGAATGACCCATTCGTTCATTTTAAAGGCAATAACAACGAGAGAGGTGAATGAGAGAAGGGTGAACGGGAGGGGGCATGAGAGAGAGTAGAGAGATATACTTCTTTTCGTGAAAGATAAGCGTCGTCAAGAATATTCTACGGCATCTGTGTGTGTGTGTGTGTGTGTGTGTGTGTGTGTGTGTGTATGTGTCTGGACCGATGAACAAGCTCTACCTTCGACTTCGACTTTAACGGCCGTCATGGCCGTGTTTATCTGAGGAAAGCCTTTATTTAAGCCTCATTGTTCGCTGATAGCAGCTGCGCGGATATATGAGTGCGACGGTAGAACCAGAATTGACTTTATTTAATTACAGGATTTTATATGCGTGGTGCTAATGGCATTTGAAAATGACGTCGATAAATTAATATTTCCTAATATTTTATAATTCGTTATAGCAGTTTTGCAATATTGGTGAAAATTCTTTAATAAAAAAAATCGAATTTTAGTCTGATTCAGCGCATTGGGATAAAAACCTTAATCGATCACAGGGAAAGTCGAATGGGACAGAAATAATTTCACGGGGAAATATTTTTGTTCGCGCGATGAGTATTTTGTCAGTCGTAAATGCGAGCCAATGCGGCTTTTTTCTTTTATCTAATAAATAAAATTATCAGCGCCGACGTAAATATAATTCACCTTCCATAAAAATAAACTATAAAAGTTCAGCTTTTTCCATTTCGGTATACACCCGGTATAAACGCTAAAATATCGAATTTTAATCGTGATTAAAAAGGGAAAATTTATTACATTTTCCTTTTTACTTAAATTTTTTTTCGGATTATACCTTTTGGTCACTATGCAATTCTATAGTATTATTTTAAAAACAATTAAATTCCTGAGATTAATCCCACCTTACTCTGTATATTTTGTTTAAATTCTAAACAAAAATTTATAACACATCGGTATGGAGGCCTAAGTATAAACCAAGTGCGCATATAAAAATTAGAAATAATAAAATAACTCGATTCTATCGTATACGCATCAGGAGACCATTGCGAAAAACGTCTATACACCCGCATATACCTACACATATGACCTAACCTTCCTCGCTCATCGCTAAACCCAAGCCCTCATCTCGCGGCGACCAATAACTCCCTCGGCTTATTAAAACTTTATTACCAGAGAAAGAGCGAGAGAGGAAGAGAGGAAGTAAGCGAGAGTAAGAGAGCGAAGTTCCAGTGCTGAATAAATTTCATTAGTCCGCAATGAAGGAACTTAATTGAACGAATTACCGGCTGTAGGGTATAGTATATATATACCCTGCCAATGCCACGACTTTTCCCTTTCCTCGAGCGTGCTCCAATATGACGTTGCGCGCCATCTTCTTTTTTTTTTCTATCCTCCGCTTCCACCCACCATAGGGTACATCTATCTCCGAACGAGCGAACGAGCCATCCCTCCGGTTAACGCAATTACCGATCCGCTATAGATGAATCCTTTGCCGGTAGAGAGCGAGAGAGAGAGAGTGTGTACCTGCCAAAGGCTTCACCCTCTCCCTCGAGTGAAACGTGTATAGCTCGGTATCGAAGGCAGCAGTTGCTATTGCGTGCCGATATATATAACTTTGACATACAGAAAGAGAAGTTATATATATATATGCGCAAGTATCGATGAAATGCAGACGTAGCCACTACTGCATCGATACGTATGAATTTACGTGACTTTGGGTTCGCCAGCGTTGTAAATCAACTTCTCTTTTATCTATGTTGAGTGTTGTTTTGTTCGCTTTTTGATAAGGGATATAATGATATGAGAAAATATGTCTGATTATTTAAATAGTTATAAATATGAGGAGAAAGGGGTGATAATTCAATTCAATTCTTTACTGCGAAAGTGCTTGAAATATAGACATTAAAAATTTCCCTTACATTTATGAGGGCTCGGCTAATTTCGTCAACTTGCTATAAAATTTTTAAATTGCGCATGAAGTATAATTTCAGGTTAGATCTATTGGTACACATACAGAAAAAAACATATAACTTTTTAATACGCTTCTAAGACCGGTATATTCTTTTCTGATGAAACTTTGTTATTCAGAAAAGGCAAAAGGTTATTGCGAACCATGCAATATGTACGATTTTATTAGCCTTTTCAGTTCCAGCATATTAAGAACAAAGAATCATAAAAAGATGCATCGAAAGAACGCCGCTATAATATTGTATACTTATAGTGAAAGGCCACTGAAGCACTAGGCATACATGGACACGTTAATATAATGCGCTTTTTCATTAATCCTGAGTTAGATTCCACCATAAACTACATTATTACATCACGTACAAATTAACAAACAGTGATTAATAATCACAGCTCGAGTTTAGCTAATTATTGATTGACCAATCGATCGTAATGTTTGTTCAATGAGTACAAGTAGTGCGTATGTGAAGCTGTGCAATAAACCGTATTTGTATTTAGTAAACCGATGTAAAATTGCATTGAAACTGCATTTAATGGAGTACCATGGCTTTTTAAGGCTGTTCTGGCTCTAAAGTCACATCCGAAAATTAGTTTTTATTTAAACCGTAAAAAAATTATTCTATAATTTAAATTTTAAATTTATATCGACGGCAATTGTAGAGAATTCTAGATTGAACAATATGAGGTGAATTCTACATCGGATGAATAGTAAAAGATGGCATGGTTTTTTATAAAGGTGTATTTTGTGTTCCTAAGCAACAATTCCTTCTTTTTTAATATTAATCCGATTTGGAACTTTCAAAGAAATGCAGTAAAAGGGAACGGCTCTGAGTTTGATACAAATTAAATTGAAGTATATCGCCGAGTGCAACGCTTTTCAATTAAGATACCAAAGATCCCATATCAAGTCGCATCTATATTTGTCACGTGATACAATATTTCACCTTACAATCAGCTAAACTAACTCACCTCATCCTTACTCACTCATAATCGAGCGCAATCTTTAATACCACATTACCAAAGCAATAAAAACAAATTTTAATTTCTAATTTAAGATATCTCGGATCTTTTGCAATTTATGATATCTCAAAATACTGACGTGAAAGGTCAATTATGAGGTCAAATTCAGATTAAACAGCCTCAGAGATCTAGAAAGAATAAAAATATTTAAATTTTAAATTTCCTCATCGCTTAGGTCGGATGAACAAAGCGCCTTTGTAGAACCCTTTGCACCCACTACACCTACGAAACGCACCTCCCTTAGGCAGATTTAAGGTGGCGGTTTATACTCATCTGTTTGCAACGCATTCTTAGTTCCCTTATATGCAGGTCACTAAGCACTGCTAAATTAAGCCATTCTAAACTTTTAATTCGGATTAATATACTCGGAAACAAAAACAGATTTCCCCTCCTAAAGAGTAAAATTATACCTTCATTTTTAGAATTAAAGGATCACATTATAGCTGACTAAAGTTTCTGGGGTTTACCTAGTAACAACTACCTAGAGGACTACACTTTCTTTTGTACAAACGTGCGCATGAAAAATTTCAAATCTTGTTGACGAAACAAAAAGATACATTCTTTCACCGCGAACCCTATGATACAGAGCAGAATGGAGGGAGCCTATATAGATAGTATTTTTGTATGGTCTCCACTTTCTCTCCTTCGCGAAACAGTGCCGTACTCGTCCGTATCTCCTCCCATCCACCCACCACTCTTCGCATGTTTTCTCACTGCCACGCTTAAGACGGAGAAAGAAAGAGAGTCGCTCCAGCACCTGCACTCTCTCTCTCTCTCTCTCTCTGTCAGGTCGTCGCTGCTCTCTTTTTTCCCTCTTGCCTTCGGCAATTACGCGATACGGGCGTGCACTCCGGCGTTATAAAGAAGAAGAAGAAGAAGCGGTCCTCAAAGATTCTTTTTTACGCCTTTACCGGTAGGAAGAAGAAGCGAGAAAGACGGCGAGGAAAAGAGGCTGGACAAATTTACGATTATCGCGGGGCTCCTTTGAATTACATTACGGATGCGTTGATGGCTCGCCTGCATTGTAGTCTCCTCAGGCGCTCAGCTCTCTCTCTCTCTCTCTCTCTCCTCTTTCTATCGTACCACCCACGCGGTTCTCTCCTTTTCTTTTTTAAACTGTACTTGCTTAATGCCCCTTTTATGCACACGAAGACTAATTTGAATACCGCGCGTTTTACCAGCAGCAGCGAAAGTTGCAAACGGGGGGCTCGTTTGAAAGGAATAATTTACCCTTTTATTTATTTGCTGATGTTTGCAGGAGTGGCGGCGCGGCGTATATACGAGTCGGCTACAGCGCGAACCGAGTTTATATATTCCGCGCGAGAGCTGGATAATAAATTTCGCACAATTTTTGCCAGGTTATTATCTTAATTTACGCTGCTGCTGCTCGTTTTCCGACGATGCGCATTAGATGATTTATATTTCAAACGGGCTTCAATTACAAAATTTCCCCTAAATGAGCGCAGACATCTATTCGGAATTGTTCGCGATGTTTTGTCGAGCCGCGACGAGAGATGTTCTAAATTTAGAATAAATTTGCTTGCCTCTGGACTTTTAAAACTAAAATTTATTATTCGTAGTTGAGCGTTGCAATTGTTGAACGATGGGAGGGATACACACTGGAATTGAGGTTTTGCGTTTGTCCGTACATAGAGTCATTTTAACGATAAGTCCGATCACGAAACGAGTAAACATTGAATTCCTTATGAAAAGTGATAAAAGAAAATGCTGCCGCGAAATTTATCCACAAAACCCGTCAAAATTCGTCACAAAAACTTTTTCAATGCAAGAGATAGATAAATTTCCCGTATATATAACTACGAGTTTCAGTTTACTCATTTCAAATAAATCGCTTTAAAACGTTGACCATTATCGGAGATTCGTTCTTTTGACCGATATCGATCAGCTCACTGTATCGTAAGTAAACACCTGAATTTATTTATCTTCATTTCGCGCTAGTTATTTTCCTGTGCCCAATCATCTTATAAACACACAAAGTATGAAGATATGTTCGCGATATAACATAAAAGGATTAATCTAGAGCAAACACATATTCTAACGGTATATATTGACCAGCTCACTGCGTCGTAAGTAAACATCTGAATTTATTTATACTTTATTTCGCGCGCTGTGTTATTTCCCAGTGCAGAGTTTGTCCAATCATCTTATAAATACACACGGTATGATAGAGGTACGCGTATTTCGTGTGGATTATCTTGTGCGCATTTTCGCGGCTCTTGTATATGCGAGCCAGTTGATAAAACGTCGCGGTAGAGCGAGCACCGCGGGTCTCGAGTTTGTTTCTTTCAGCTACAGTCGAGTGCGAAAATGCTTTCATAATTGTGCCTTTCTTTTTTAATCTAATCCATTTCGTTGGAGTTCTTGGAATTCACGGTCGAACTTTAAATAATTTCAATGTAAATCAATTATTTTTTTTCGTTAGTAATAAAACGTTTTGAATTGAATTAACAATAATTGAGTCTTTTAACGTTTTGAAATTATTAATGCATGGTTAATGCTGTAAAAAGGTGCATGAGTTAAAAAGCTAATAGAATTTTATTGTCAACTGATAAACACTTATTGTATTAAATGTTTAACCTGAAGTTGTCGTAATCAAGTTAAGAAAAAGACATTTCTTTTATTAAGGCAATTTTAGACTCAAGTGAGACTATTTTGCTGATACTATAGTATATTACACACCCAGGGAGGAAAAAGTAGCATTCTTATTTACTTCCCATGGTGTGTATACTATTTTTTTGCCTAGCGAGGACGAAATTGCCACTGTCTCAAACCGGCCCCGGGAGAGAAAGTGGCACTTTCGGCCCGCTAGGCAAAAAATTATGTTACAATACTGTACATAAAATTTACAACATAATATTATATTTACTATTAAGATAATATTATCATTATAAAAAAAGACATTTAAATTAACCAAGGAAAAAATTATTAAATTATTAAATTTAGCTATACAGTATTAATACAATGCTTTTAGTGCTGTTAATTAATATGCAAAACTGTAATAATAATTCTAAAAAAGTTACTTACACTTTCTTTTTGTAACATTGAAAGTATACTGTAATATAACTAGAAATTTTACACAAATTTTCTTGTGCAAATAATATGTGTATGCAGACAATAAATATTTGAAGAAACTGTCAGTTCAATATATGCGCACGAGTTTTTCTTCATATACGAGTGCGACTATGTATAGGTACCTTCGTATATTTGCGTATGAATTTGCGTACCTATGCATACGAGCATATTATGTTCAAGTACGTGTATGCGTAAGTACGTGTCAATACGTGTTAACCTGTGCATTATATCCGGTGAATGCGATATACATATAGAGTGAATGTGCGCGTGCACTGGCACCATTGAGAAGCTAAATTCTTCATTGATATAAACCTACAAAGTCAGATCATTGTAGAGATAATACTTAATATCGAAAAGTGAAATCTGATGATGTAAACTTAGATTTTGTAACCGATAAAAAGTTTGACTGCGACCGGAATCGATGACGTAAAATGAAGTCGAAGTAAAATAGAAATCGAAAGTCCTGATTCGCTAATCGAAGTGAAATGCAATTATCGTTATGCTTCCGTATTAATGACCGAGTAACCAAGAAAATGTTAACTCGACAATGTTTGAAGGTTGTTTTAAAATACTTAGCTGTTGTTTATTTATGTCGCATGTAAATTGTGCGACTCGCTAAAACTGAGATAACCTTAAATTGACATTAAATTTATCTAAAAAAATGTGGTAATACCGAGATTGGCTAATAATATCAGTTATATGTTTTGACTAAAGTTGAGCTCAGATAGTACATTAAACTCGAGAGATTAAAGATTTTTTCGAAATACTTTAAGATCACGGACTACGTGATTCGCCATGAACTACATTATTAAAAATAAAATATAACGCAGGTATGAAAGTAAGGGCTATACAGCTTTGTTTCTAGAGCTCGAATCGTGTTTATATACAGGTGAGATAAAAACGGAAGGTAACATCAGGCAATCTTAGCTTTTACAATACGAACAATACGGGGAAAAAATAAAAAAAAAGGTTTTACGCCGCGTGTTTTTGAATTGCGTCCATGAACCAAGACACACCTAAAAGCTTACGGGCGCACCTTGTGCGCGATCTAAAGGTATAGTTTCGTAAAAACTTATTTTGCGAGAGTAATGGTTTCGAATCTAAATTTAGTTATTGTGTCAATTATTGAATCGTCTAATGATAGGTTAGGCACACAAAACTCTAAACGAGTCAACTGGTGTGGGGAAACTCCTTTAGAAACGAAAAAATGATCGGTTTTTTAAGAATTTTTTTTGAGGAGACAAAAATATTTATTATTTCCTGAATTTTAATAACATTTTTACACACTATTAAAAAACCTTAAATGATTCTTTATTTAAAAAAAACAAACAAAATGGCGGTGCTATGCGGCGCCGTAGTTCGCAACGTGACGAGCGACTTTGCAATTGGCGTAATATCTCCAATTTTTTTGGGTGAGTTGAAACAAAAAATAGAAATAGTTTTCGATTAGTAGTATAATTTCGCTCTATGCTTACCTACAAATGCATAAAAAATTACAAAATTGTAAATTCGACATCTTTTTTAATAAAAAGTAGAATTTTTCACCGTTTTTTTGCTCAAACTTCGTGAGAAGTTTGAGCACGTTCTGTCGTTTAGTTTTTAAATGAGAAGTTACGCCAATTCAAAAAATGTAGTTATTAGAAAAACGCGTTTAAAGTTTGATTTGCACGGGCGGTGCGCTCTAAAATGAGTCACGCTCACAAGCTGTAGCTCTCATAGGACTTTGAATTTCATTTTGAAACTTTTGCACGATATTCTTGAAGGGATAAACTAATTTTTTATGAAACAAAAAAAATTGATTTTTTGAAAATTGTAAAGAAGTTTCCCACTTTAACGATATCAGTAAGAATGAAAGTGTGTCACTGCGTTATTAACTGCCTAAAGCCTTATCAGCAACTTCCTCCATCCGCGCTCGATAAGTAGATGTAGCGGTACGCAGCTCCGCAATAAGAGTTAAAACGCATCGGAGCGCAAGGCTAAGGCCATATCGAGCTATTACGCATCGGCGCGGTGTTGTGACGCAACTATAGTCGCGGCGGCGCGAGAAGAAGGCGAGACCGGCTTCTTACAGCAGTACAGTTCGCGCGATCGTGGCCGCAAATGTCCTGCGCAGCCGCCTTTTTCTTTCGCCTCGCGCCTGTCTACGAGTGTACATATACAGCGCGTGCAGCGGCAGCAGTAGTGGCAAGACACAGCAGATGAATCGAGTCGCAGTAACGACGCGGTACGCGAGAATCGCAGACACAACGAGTCGTGCTGCGACTCTCGTCTTTGTTGACAATCGATGAGCGTTTAAGTGTGGGTGTGTTTATGTGTGTGTAGCATCGCTGAAGTGGAGCTGTATAGATATACAGTGTACGTAATGCTTAATTGCGCAGGAAGTTTGTATTTAGTGTGCGTTGATGGATGGAGTGAATATGTTGGTTGACTTGCGGCGTGTAAATTATGTTGGGTCTCTGTAGTGCTTGGTATATACCTCGTTTTTAATGCCCCAAATACTATTCGTTACACTGCAAAATTAAATGATTATGTATCGGGTGCCGTGGGCATTCCATAAAAGTGATTTTTTTCAGTTGATTAGCGACCTTTTAGAATTAGAGGGTTTCATGCAAATATTATCTACGAATTACTGCAATTTAATGGAACAAATTATAGTTTAATTTCATGTCAAACAACGGAGACTGATAATGTCAAACAGATAAAGTAACGTCTCTTGAAAATCGATACTTCGCTCTCTGGTCTCGTATGTATAGCCGATGGACATAGTCGATCTTACGCACATCTCATGACTAAAACAAACCAATTGGAACGCAATAAAGCGCATCGAGGCATACGTCTAACCTGCAAACATATGTATAATCGACCTCGTTACGGTCTCTCCCTCTCACTCTCACTGCAGAGATAAGAAAGCCAGTTTCAATTTTACGAGCGCGTGATAACCCGGCATATATAGCCATTCGGAATTCATTAGCGCGACACTCGCGCGCGAGATAGGAACATCACGAAGGGGCTTGTGCGAGCTGCGAGGCAACCGTTTAAGATTCAAGGCAGACCCGCGGACGGTGTATACGTTTGCGCTTGTACACGCTAATACATATACCTGTACTGGCGTTGCTGTTGGATTTCCGGTGAAATGAGGAAATTGCGCGGTGGGAGAAAAAGAGAGTTGAGGGGCTAAAAAGTGAGAGGTATAGAGATGCATTAGAGAGAGAGAGAGAGAGAGAGAGAGAGCCCTGCGTGCAGATTCACTTAAGAGATCTCGACTCTTTTGTTGAGACGACGATAATTTGATTAATAGCACAATTTATTTATAATGGTACGGTTTTACACGTGATTGACATAAATCTGGTTATTTCTTTGAAGAATTTAAATTCGCTCACCAAAACGAAATACTTACTTCGTGTTATATTTAAGAAAATCAATGAGGATTCAATTCGGTCTTGTCATATAATATTGAAATTTTATAAAGTAAAATTTTTATTATCTATTCTATTATAAGTTATATTTAATAAGGTAATAAAATGGACTTTAGATCAAATTTAACGAATATAATATGAATGTATTTAATATAATTGAACGAATGAAAATGTTCGTAGAATTAATACTGAAAAGCTGTATCTACTGAACGATCTAAAAATAGATAATATATTTTTACGATTCTCTTATCGAGACACGATGTAGGATGATATGCGACCGAGATTTACAAATACTTTTATCGTATTGAATATGTATCGATCGGGAAAACGGAAACCAATAAACATCTCAAATAGCATCGTATGGATATTCTTTTGCACTCAGCTTGATACTATAATATACCTAGAAGCATTTAAGCCGTTAACTCAGATATTGTATAATATGTTTGAGATATTATTACGCCTGCAATATTTCCATAAACTCTGTAAATGTGGGTAAATGTTCATTTCATCGATGATGATCGTGCGGAGAATTCGATATCAAAATTACACCCTGAAACCATAAATTCTATAGCTTATTGCGCGACCTCGAATAGCTGTGCACAATATTCCCCATTCTATTTTTACGCTTTGATGAGCTGCTATCGTAAACATTCTTTTTTACGCGGAGCAATTACTGTAACAGCCGCGTATATTGCTAATCTCGCGTACAAATATAAATTTCGTGAAACAACAACGACTTTACCAGCCAAATCATTAACATTGCACGTCAACGAAATAAAGCAACGAGTTGTGCGCGCAACGTCCAGATTCGTTTGCACTTTCGATTCGTCATTTATTCATAAAAAAAGAAGGAAGCAGCGGACGTATAATACACTCGCGCGGCGAAAGGTCGAAAAACAAAAGCTGCACAGAGAGAAAAAAAATTGTGCGCACGGAGCACATAATCTCGTTGAGCAGCAGCAACAGCAACAAAGGGGATAAGCCTTAATGATGAACGACGTGTGTTTCAATAATGCATCGCTTAATTTTTCAATCCACGTACGTTGAACCGTGAACTAGCATACACACACACACACACACAGACACACACACAGACAAACGTCCATTGTTCATCATCGCACTTGTACGTCTCGCGTATTATCTAGATGCCTTAGGCCAGACGGCGACGGCTACGTGACACACGAGCTGCGCGTCAGTGTGTTTATAGGAGGCAAAAGCGCCGTGTGTCACGTCTCATTGACTTTGGATTCGCAGCGCCGCTGATGACGTACTATGGCCGCGAGGCGTTAATCGCGAGTAATTATACTTTTCCTTTCCACGCGCGTTATTCGGCGATATTATCGAGGAATGAGTCAAATTCTTGAGAGGAAGAGGGAATAACTGAGAATGTAAGAGATTAGATGTGTTTATAATGCTTTTTATCCGAGGATGCAATGTTTGGTCTTTTTGTATTAGTGGGTCATTTCTACATAATACTGATATCGAATTACTTAAATACGTATGCGTAACAACGATTACAAGTTGATTAAAGTAAATAAAAATCATACTATGAACAATTGTAAAATTGGAATATGGTTTTGATAGAATTTTTCGTTTAATTTGATTTTGAGCACGATATTTATGCCATACGGACACTTTAGCTGGTCGTTATTTTATATCTGACATGACGACAAAATTAAATCTAAGTAGCCGTTTAAGCACTAAATCTAGCTGTGATAAATAGGATAATCAACGTCATCGTGTCACTCTTATGCAACATCACAGATAAGACTAAGATTTAGTGTCATCACGGTTTAGATTCGTTAAAGTCGTGGAGAATTGTTTGTATAAATAATACTAATGATCATTTTCACCTGTATAATACTAATTAATTTTCTGATATAATGATCAATGAAATTGAAAACAGATAAGTCTGAAATTACTTGTAAGAAATGCCTGAAAAACACAACGTATAACTGGGAACGAAGACAACATTTCCTCGAGCAATAAATAATGTGATTTATCCGGGAAAAAGTGCCATATTACGATTTGCCTCGAGTACTCGATATAATATATAGGAGAGTATGAATCACGAGTTAAACGTATCTCCGAAAATAACACTCGTACTATAAATACAATTTAAGCATCGAGTATAGTTATAGTAGAAGTGCACAACAGACATTATTATATAATGTTTATAATATTTTTGAAATTCCATGCACGTCAGTAGATAAAGTCGACATCGATCAGGCTTGATATAATTTCAGACGTTCAGCGCGGTGAAGCGCAGCTTTTTCCTCGGCAGCCTCGCAAGTTTCTATCAAATCTATCTTTAAAGTTGGGGGGTAAATTATCTTTATGAAATTAAGCCATAAACGTCGTGGAATATCAGCGGAGCTAACTTTCGCGCGAGAAAGCGTGCCTCGGTACCAGGCGCCAACGTCATCTCCTCGCGGGGGCAATTTACAACAATTTTCTACGGGAGTGGACAAAGAGGTGAATGAACAAAACGACCGATAAAGAATTGCAAAAATAGGGGGCGGCGGCGAGAAACCGGTGCGATAAAATGTCGTCGACGTAAACGTGATTCGGAATCGAAAATACTCGGGGAGAGAACGGGACGGAGGAACGACATTAAAAAGCTCCTTCTCGTAGACGCTCCGGGGCGTGACCCTTTCATCGCGATTTCCGCCATGTCCTCGCAAGTTGATACATTAGCAGCGCGGCGGCGTCCCTTTGCCCCGATATGCCTTTGTGCCCGAGCGAAAAGCCGTTATATAAAGGCTGCAGTTCATACAGTGTGGAAGCTAGGGGACTGCGGGGGGTGGGGTATGGAAGATGGAGCTTTTTCTCTGCGGACTCGTCGAACCGCGAAATCGGACTGAGTGCGATTCATAAATTATTTAACAATCAGCGTGCAGCGATTCTCTCTCTCTCTCTCTCTATCGCGCGCGAGTTCTTTTCTTTTACCCAACTCTCAGGTCTGGCCTTTGAGCGCCATGCGGAATTTGAGGAAACGTTATGGAGTCGGGGGGAGAATTTTTTCTCTTTCTTTCTCCTCTCCGCATCGAATTCGTTGTTGCTGCTGCCGCCGCTGCTGCCGTTGCTGCTGGAGGCGGTTTTGTTTTTTTGTTCTGTAAATGTCGGTCGGACGGAATAGAGAGTTGGAGGTGCATATACGGCGCCTTTTAAGCGCACGTATACGTACGTACGAGAGCTTTTTTTTCGTACACTCGTTTCCTCGACAATGGAGACGGAGCTTGTTTGTTTCGCCATTGAAATTCTAGTTTTTTTTTTATTTTTGTTTCCGCGCGAGCGTGTGCTTTTTTTCATGCGATTGATCGGTGAAAAAGAGGCGGCCTATTCGAACTAATGAAGCTGCGCATTCGGAAAAACTGGATGAATTAATCACGAACTTCTTCCGATTTCTAGGGTGGAGCCGCGCGATATGTTCAGTTCACGCACAACCCAGATTAAATTTGACTTTCTATATCGTTTGATGTACTATGATTGCATTTATTTCTGGTATTTTATTTTGAGTGGATATTTAGGTTCCAAATTGAATAGCTCTAAAGGTTTATCTTAATTTTTACTGCAAATATTGGTTGAAAAATTCCAGTTACCAAGCTGAAATGACTGAAAAGAAAGGTTTATTTTTGACGTTATTTCGAGTTTCAAGTGAGAACTATTTAGCGAAGTATTCAGTTTCACTTTACAAAGATGAAAGCTCTGCTTGCATGGCACGAAAATTAAATTTATAAGAAGATAAACCTGTTTTTTTTAATGTGCTTTTAAAAAGTACATCATTCACGTGTTCCTCATATTTAATACTACAAAGTAAATCATATTGCTTCGTTCAAACGGTTTATCCTTACACATTATGTAGCTCAATAAAATCAAGCTTCGTATTTTTTTCCGTCTAACACACACACGAATTTAATTTCCCGAAAACCATTGTTTATTTCCCTGCCCAAAACTCTAAACAATAACAGCATTTAATTAGTTTTTGTTAGTACAATATTCTAATATACGTACAAAATTCGATCGCAGCATAATTGAATTCTCATACATACACCTATACATATATACCATTCGCGCTCACCTAGAATATATCGTAATAATCTCTCAAAGAATAAATAAGCATACGCAGTGGACCGTCAAATTTTCACAACACACACACACACACAGGAAATACTCATTCAAATTAGCATAATTTAATGAATAATGCGGCGGCTTCCCGCGAATCAATTCCGATTATACGGTGTGTTTAATTAACGATGCCCGCGGTCGCGCAAGAAAGCGCAAAGATCCTGCAAGACGACACCAGAAATCCGCGGCGAATTTGAATTTCCAACAAGCGCAGGCAGCGGCCGCGAGCCTTCTTAATCCTTTTAATTCGTCGAGCTCGTCGTAAGGTAAAGGGGGTAGAGTAGAATTGGCCTCTCGATTGTTCTACTCTCTCTCTCTCTCTCTCTCTCCTCTTTTCTACGGCGTTTATCTTAAGCCCATAGCAGGCGAGCGCCGCGCGCTATACGAAAGACCGATAATGGACCTCTCCCTAAAGGCACTCGTGGTATGTATAAAAAGGAGTGAAGAGCGAGAGGATTGAGAGTTAAGGGCGAGGAAATTTTACATACACGCGCGGGACGATGTTTTGTTGAAGAGCGCGGTAAGGCTTTAGTCTGTGGGCTTTCCGAGGCTTTTCGAGAGCGCGTGTAATAAGTGTCGGACGGATACTGGAATTCGCCGTGACGTATGAGGAATGGAAAGGTGGAAGCGCTAGATGCATATTGTTATGTAAGAAACTGGCCATGCGATAAAATATGCCAGAGTACGAATGAACTTTATGCGTTTTATCCTTATGCGAACCAACAGCTTTTGTAGAATCTGAGAATACCTTATCGAAATGTAACCAAAAGTTTATTATGCAGGAGCTATACTTTAAAATAAATGAAAAATTTTTATTATAATTTGTTATGTATATATTGACATGTAATTCAGCCATCTAGTTTTAACTGTATAATCAGTTAATTAATTCTAAATTTCGATGCCACCTTTATTTTAATTTTATTAAATTTATTTTCCTGTTTACATTAATTCTATTTTAGACAAGTGACATTTATACGTTTATTAATTCATGTCATGAAAAAAATATATTTTTCACTATAATAAAAATATATTTCTTTTTAAATAAAATTTCTTAAGAACTTGCAAGTTAAAAATAATATTAACTTCGAATAAAGACATTTTAATAGATAAGCTAAAATATTGACTGCCAATCCATTTTTCATAAACATATGATTGTATTTGAAGACCGTATTTGTTTTATAAATCATTTATCACTGATTTACAATTAATTGTATGCACATAATTTATACGTATGTAAATATTATTTGAAATCCGAATGTTATGTTATTAATTAAATCAATTTTAACTAAATCTTGATAAAAGTCTTCTTTTTGTCCTCAATATAAGACAAAAAGAACTTACACGAACATTTGATATTGATTTATGATAAACTGCTAAAGTTCACAATCTATGTCGTCAATCGTAATTAAACAATCTATTGAAATAGGCAGATATAAGAAAACCTTTAAATAAATGAACAATCATTTAAATTATATCACTTGAATCGCAATAACCTCTGCTTTTATCTATTCCAGTAAACCTAAAATGACTCGTAACAGTATCGTATTCATCACCTTCGTTGCTCTCGCCTTCGTATGTTTCCATCAGACTGCTTCTGTAAGTACTAATATCTATTTAATTTATTGCGTAAATTTAATTGAAAAGTTAATATTTTTAAAATATTTGAAAATGATTTTTCGGCTATTTAAAATATAAAAGATTACCACATGAATTATAAAAAAACTTTTATTTTTTTTTTAATAATTTACCATTTGGGAACCTTTGAAGTCCATTGTAATTTATAAACGAAAATTCTCAAACGATTTAAAAAATACATGTATTACACTTTCTCTAATTACTATAATTTTATTTTACTTCTCATCGTCAAGAGAATTCCAACTTTTATTAAATAAAAAAAAATTTATTCTTCGGTTATTGTATGAAAAATATGTCAAAATATGTGCAGGTTGAAATACCTTGAATAAATTGAGGTTAAAAATGTTCCATTTTATGTTAAACAATGAAAAATTACAAAATGCTGGTGGTTAAATCTTTTTTTGAATTTTATACGTTATATCCTTTAATGAAACACGAACTGCATTTAACATTTTTATTTATGTAAAAGGCGTGTATTACGCTTGCGTGCTATTTTAATTAAATGAAAAATATACAAGATTTTTAATTACGTACCACTTTTATACTGATATAAGTATTCGAAACGTTGGTTTCAATAAAAATGCTTTAAAAAAAGTCAGACTATTAGATTGTGTTCTCGTTACTTTCAGCATGTCAAGATTTTTTATTTACCCTTTATAATTAAAAAAATTTTTCAATTTCAAAAAATAAGCTCAATCGATCACAATAATTTATTCTACTAAAGATACTGTTAAAATTTATTTTCTAATGAAATATTTTCTTCATAGGCAACGTTCGATCTGGGGGACTTCATTCAAGGGCGGATTCAAGATTTAATAACTAAGGTTAATTGATTTGCAGCAGTATAAAATATACTTAATAATAAAATATAAAAACACAATAAATATTTATAACAGGAAAGACTAACATGCTCCAACTATGGAAAATTCTGTGAGGATAGCAACAAACAGTTCGAAACCAGTAGGGATCCAAAAGCTATAAGTGCTAATGAAATGACCATCGAATTATGCAAGGTTTGTAAATATTAATTCATTGCTACATAATTCATGGACCCATATATGTTAATTGTCTTTATCGTTTCAGGCGATTTTACAAATTCATTTGTGCGAAGATAAACCAGTGAAAGAGCTGATATAACAACCAAATAAAATCCTTGTACTTTATAAGATTGTAAAAAATATACAACAGTATTTTATTTAGTTCTAAATAAAACATTATTTTGTACGTACAATAAAAACGCTTAAATGTGAAACCAATTCTATTTATTTAAATATAAAGAGTATCCTAATTTAAAAAAAAAATTTTTTTCTTTATTTAGTTGTACGAAGATTTGTATTGTTTACGTACATATACATATTATATAAATTGTATCTAACATTTATTATTGTCAGTCTAGAATTTTAAGCTTTGATTATTTATTGTTTTAATGATATGTATAATTAAAATAAAATCAAGTAACTTATTTTTAAAATTTAAATGAAATGCTAATAATCATATGAGAAGTGTCAGAAAAAAACCTGGACTTCAAGATATTGCTTCCTCTAAAAAAAAAAAATAAAACCAAATATATATCATGAAGCTTTTTGCACACAATCAAAGTGAAAATCTAATCCTTTCTTACTCGAACGCAAACAGCGCACCGAGCCAAAAACCTCCACATCCGCAAAATCCAGCTACTGAAATTTCAGAATCAGATTGCTCATTCGCCAGTAGCTCGCGCGCGCACCGACAGTGAGAGAGATAGCGAGTAGGTGTGGCAAGTAACGCACACCCGAGAGCTTCTCTCTCTCTATCTCTCTAACTCTGTCTCTGTCTCTCGTACGAGCGGAAGACAACCAGAAATTAAACCTCCTACATCCTGCTGAGTCCCCCCCCCCCTCTATCTCTCTCTCTCTATTTCTCGGCTTTGCCCAGAGAGTGTCACAATTCCGAGGCTCACTCGGTAGCTCACGTCCCCCAAGAAAAGCCACTCGAAAGTCCTTCTCCTTTCTCTCTCTCTCTCTCTCATCCCCCCTCGCTATCTCACGGTCGTCATCTCTCTTCTGCCTCGCTCTCCTCACCTGCATTTCATTTTAAAAGATTTTACGAGGCAACGATCCCCACCTCCCCCTCCTTTTCTATCCTAAAGGATAGAAGCTTCTACTCTTCCACCTACTCGGCCATGAGGAGAGCTTTGGGCCCCCCGTAAATTCATCGGAAAAGTGGCCGGGGTGGTTTACAAAATCCGAAAGAGTATACAGAGAGGTGGAGAGCGCGGCAAGGGAAAGTAGGGATGATCGCGTGAAATTCTTCTAGGGACGGGAGGGAGGAGGGGCATGTGTGGTACGTGTGTGGCTGGTATATAGGGATTTTCTTGGCTAGCTGTAAAAAGGCAATTTTTTAGAAGCTTCTTGCTCACGCGGGACAATCCATCTTGCCAGAGGTTTTTTTTCCAAGAATTCTAGTTTGCCCAAATAATGGATTTTGGTCTTTTTTTTCTTCATCGAATGAATAATGTAGTTTGCGTGTGTATCGAATATTGAATAATATATTTTTTTTTGTCAGATATATTTGTGATTTATTAGGGAATAATTCTGTTTTTGTCTGTCGTATCATGAAAGATTTGAAAACGCTTTTATTTTACAGTTTATAAAAAGTATTTTCAAGTAGGGCGTGAAAAACGACTCAAAATATGAAAAAATACATTTATTCAAATCGCTGTAGTCCGTCGTTGTTTGATCGACAAAAACAATATATTTTTGTACCGACAGTTTTGAAAATAGTTCAATTTAGTAGCAATTTATTTGTTCACTTGGACTCTCATCAGAGATTCGTAGTTGAAACAACTATCTAAATCAATAATATTTTTAAGAGTAACGAAAAATAAGAGTGTAACAGTAAAAAAATATATACATTTTGGCAGGGCATATTGTGTAAAAGGGATCATTGCGAAAAAAAATAGGGTCTCTATAAACCAGAGACATGTTCACGGAATATACATCAAACAAAACAATATGAGAACGTATACTCACACGCGCACGTAAAAAGTTCCTGAAAAAAAAAAACACTTTACTGCGTAACAAACAACTGCAATTGAATTTTGAAGAAACTTCCAGCAAAATTCCTTTTTTCCACGTTTCCTATCGGAATACATATCCCAGGTGACCTATCAGTGTCGTTTAGAATTCTATTTCACCAACAGTCGAACACACGATTTTCACGCATCAAATCCCGACGATGGTCCGATTCTCTTTATTTGTCCGCGTATACCAAACCATAAACAATTATATAACCGCGCTTTTCTTTACTCATGGCTTTAATATTTTACAGCACAATGGAAAATATAGTTATCTTCCGAACGATCCTCTCGGGGCAACGAAAATCATTACACCTCTCCTAATTGCACTGCCATATAAATTTATCAATTCGCAACCTGTCACGCGTACTTCTGCGCGTTGCCAAATGTCTTTGCATCAGGGAGATAATTTCGCTTGCAGCAGCTCGCGAGAGAGAGAGAGAGAGAGAGAGAGAGAGAGAGAGAGAGAGAGAGAGAGAGCTAAACGCTCGCCTAAGACATAAAGCTAAAAGCAGACGATTCCAAGCATCCGTCCATCATGGAAATCTGCAGGCACCGCGTGTTCGCGCACTACACGCCGCCGTGCGGATCCTATATATATATCTCCCTGTAACTCGCCCGTACGAATCTAATTACCTCGGCATGCGCGTCGAGGTCAGTTGGACTGCCTACACCTCCTCTCTCTCGCTCTCTCTCTCTCTCTCTCTCTCTCTCTCACTCTATCGCAGTTCATTTGCATGCACCCAATCCCCGACGCAAGATGACGAGTTTCAGTTTCAGCGGCTGCGAGTGAGCCTGCGATGGATTTACGTATAGCCCGTATGAATATGCATTCGTTCTGCGGTAGCCCTTTTCTCTCTCTCTGCCTTTATCCGCCGAAGCTTCGACTTCTCGTCCTTTTTCGCGCTAAATCTTTTTCTCGTCCCATTTTTTTTCTTTTTTCGTTAACTGTCGTCGTTCCATTCGGCACCGGATATATATATATATATATGTATACGGACTTTTTGAATTTCAAATCGCAGATTTCCTGGGTGGAAAACACGGTTTGTCATATCTAGTTTCTCTCCCTCTCTTACTCTTCTCGTGCGGCGAGAGAGAGAGAGAGAGAGAGAGAGAGGGGACAAAAAAACAAAAACTGTCAAATTGTTCGGTAAAAGCTATGCGAGTCCACTCTGCGCGCTCTTTGCCACTTTTCCTCTTTTTTTTTATAGGGTTTAACTTTTTTCATTGTATCGATAGTGCGAGAAGTTAAAAAAAAACATATGAGATTTACGGATATTAGAAAAGTTGCAAAAAAATTATGGGGATTTTAACGGACTTTTGTGTAAACGTCATGAACTCGGTATATAAAGAATTTTAAAAACATACTTAAAAAATACTTAAAAAATCAAATGTCACTTAATTTGACAAAAGAATAAAAAATTTGTAATGTCAAAAGTATTAGCTATATTCATGCGTTATTACCTCTCGGAAAAGTATAAAGTTCACAATGGAAACGGCAATCGTCATAAACGGACAGCCAAGTATTTTTTCCGACAACCAACCTCTCGCTCGTGCGCATATTGCAAATTCCTAGAGTAAACGTTTTTATCTCGTTAAAGAAATTACAAAGTCTCAGTTTACGCGACGCGCGGTAAAGCACAATTTTCCATCCGACACGCGCGGCTCAAAGTATTTAAATGAAACTTAACTCTCGAGAGCTCCGCTGAAATGTTAAATTTGTTTTACATTGAAAAAAATCATTTCAGATTAGAATACATTTTGTATATCTTCGAGATCGGCTTAAACAATGTCAACGATATTGCGATCTGCTAAGTATAATCGCTGCTCTCGAGTGTACAATCAAATATATCGAGGATCGTCTCAGACATGCAAAAGGACTAACCTTACGCTACCGAACGAAGCTAGTCGTCGTGTTATCGGAATTCTTTCATCAAAGCTACACTGAACACTCGGCGTTGTAATCCACGACGCGACACCCCAGAGCTCTTACATCTTATTATGAAAAGCGAACGCGCGTTTATTGCCTCCTCCACTATCCTCTTTCCTCGAGAAAGAGACAGAGAGAGAGAGAGAGAGAGAGAGAGAGAGAGCAAAAAAAGAAGCCGGGTGGGAAAGGCATCCTCTCGAGCTTATGATGATGCGCGCGCGTCAAGGCTACGAAAACCGGGAATGTATATTGAAGAAAACGATCCCTTAATACAATGGCTGCTACCTTGGCTTTTTCCCGGCTCCGCTTTAAAAGAATTAGCCTCTAGAGAAAGCAAGAAAGAAAGAGAGAGAGAGAGAGAAGAGGTCGCTGCAGGGAAGCGGGGGCAAAAATTAAATTGAATTGAAGTCGCGAAAATGACGCGCGTGCGACGAGCTAGCGTGTCCTTTGAAATTGGTTGAAGCTCTGCGCGCGCGACAGTACGAGAACAAAATGTGTCGCGTTGAGCGAAAGCAGAAGAGCGCGGATTACACACCCCTCTTCTTCGCAAAAGCCTTTGTTAGTCTATACTCCCTTGGTTTTCTTGGGGGAACAAGCCATTCGCACTGTATTATTTTGATAAACGATGAAATTGTTTATTTACGGTTGTTTTTTTATATATGGGCATTTAGATTTAATTTCTCCCAAGTTTAATCTTCTCATTCTCTTGCAGCATAATGCGAAAGTGTCTCGTAAACGTGAGCGCAATGTACCAAATTGAATTTTGTGCTTGTCTAACCGATAGCTAAATATGTGTACATTCTTTTTGAGCAGCCTATTATAGCAGTATTTATAAAGCGATGCAGTACTTGATTGTATTTATATGAGTGAGCAAAGCCGCGTTATCCATACAAGCTCATATTTATAACATGTATAAAGCTAATAAGCTTTCATTCGTCAAAAAGAAGATTCACGAGTCATATCACTTTGGTTGTCAGCATTTATTCGTAGAAAGGTAAAACGTAGGATAATGAGTAAATAAAGTAAACTCGTTTATGCTTTCAATTTATTTTCATAAGTTTAATGATCTTATATTTTAAAAATTCAAAAATTATAAGTATTTATTTAGTAGGAAGAAACTTTATATCGATGAAAGAAAAATTCTTTTCCAAAAATGCTTAAACACATATTTTATTTTTAGATTTTCAAATTTCAAAATTCTTGTGGAATGTCTGTATAGATCGACTTGTCGCTAAATTACTCAATTACAAACTGGTTTAAAATCCATACTTCACTGCAAATCTTAGAGTTGAGAAGTTACTAAATTTTTCAGCGTTTGAAAATCTCCCTGTACTACAGGAATCGGTGCTGCGACATGTATCGTTCCAATCTCTAATATGAATGCTGCACGTGACACCTTTGAATGTCACTTGATGTCTATATATATGGACACGTCAAACACATCCTCCCGTGCGGTTGATTTACAGATTTATGTACATGTGCCCCGAGAGAGAGACCGAACAAGGCTACTATAACGCCCGAACAAGCAGCGACGTCGGTTTTGGAGTGGACCGTAAACGCGTTTTACTCGGACTTAAGTTACTTGCAAGACCAAGGTCATTCAATCTGCTTTCATCAAAATTAACTCGTGCGTTTACTTGGGTTTGCTTAATCAAATTTTGTGGGTGTCGATGTGTAATTAAAGTAATTTTGATGTATATCAATATAATGAAATCGTTTGAAAGTAGATAATTAAATTACTTTTCCGATTTCAAGTTATTATTCTGGTACTTTTTTTATTAAAGGCAGAACCGAGTTACAAAATTAAGTTCTTTCCTTAAGATAAGTTTCGCCAGAGGAAAGATAATATTGTACAAGAAAACTTGACATTAATTAAGTATCCTAAGTTCTACTCATATAATATTTTTGCAGAATCATTAGATCTTCTTCTGGAGTACCACATGTGTTTGTAAGAAAAACTCGAAAAAAATACAAGATGGAAAAGGTTTCCGCAAAAGAGTTCGAAGAAATACGGAATTTTCTAGACTGCAAGGATCTGTTTGACCTCAAATTAATTAAATTTTATAAGAACCTATCCTCAGGGCATTTTTATTATTATTTAATCCTTTCTTATAATATATTTCAAGCGCTTACAACGTAGCAGAATGGAATACACGAAAAATTGTTCGTTACAAAGTCAACTAAAAAAAAAAAAAGAAAAAGACTGCAGTCGTTCACTAAACTACACTAGTTAACTAGTAGTACTACATCACCAAATTGCACCCAGACAATCCTAATATTGTTTGTTTTACCCTCGCAGAAAAGAAAAAGAAGAAAACATCACTGAGTGTAAAAAGCAGGTTCTCCGCGCATTACAGTCCCAGAAAGTGGATAAAGTATTGTACACACGCGCTCTTCCACCAACCCCTACAGACGTATACATAAATATGTGCATATACTGTATATAGTCGTATCTGCAAACACTGCATATAGAAAGAGAGAGAGAGAGAGAGAGAGAGAGAGAGAGAGAGACAGTGTGTGTGTGTGATCGTAAGCACACACGCGGCGTATATTCGTGAGCAGTCGTGCGCGAATGTGTGCACATACGTGTGTGAGAGAGAGAAAGACAGACAGAGAGAGCGGCCTCGCGAGCATATTTACGGGTTACGGAGGCAGCACAGCGAGAATGACGTCGTCGTCGTCGTCGTCTCTCTCTCTCTCTCTCTTTCACATGTATACACAGCAGCAGCAGCAGAGATACACGTGCGCTAGCTAGTTAGCTATAGCAGTGCAGGAGCCAGTTGTATGCTTTCATCGTGACTGGCAGCTGAATGGGACGGGTGGGAGGGGATTTTAATTAAAAGTGACATTAATATCGCCGAACAATTAGTGCCGCCTAAGCCCAACGCGCCGCGCTTCTCTCTCACTGTGTATGGGCTTGTGAGTGTGTGTGTGTGTGTGTGTGTGTGTGTGTGCGTGTATAGGGTCGCAAGCCGCGCGTGTCCCTGCACAGTGTTGGCACCTACTTGCAGGACTTGGACCTTGTTTCGTGTGCCTTGGTGCGAGACGCGAGCGGCGGCTATTAATTATTCCAAGGAGAAAGAAGCTAACAATGTAACTGGTAAATGACGTTGCTGTGTATGTGTGTGTGCGGAGGGGTCCCGTGGGTATACGCGCTAGTCGCCCGCGCGGCACCGATTTTCCCTGTCCTGTACGGAAGGATTTGCGCTCGTCAACCTTTTCTATGAATTATCGGGGATGTATCGAAGGCTGCACGTGCTGTTTTATACGAGGCTGACGGGACCCGACTTTTTGTTGTTTAGTTTTGACGGTGGCATGCCGATCCTGTGCAGCTATACTGCAATAATGCGACACTTTTTTTTTGTAAAGAAATGTATTGTGCATGCGCGGTGTAAGTGAGTTGTTGTATTTTTCATCTTCTAAAATCGATAGGCTGGAAAATATAAAAAATCTTATTGTGGTTCCAGTGATTGATAGAGATAGAATCCTGACAGGATAAATCTCAAGGATAACCTAAAATTTCTATATCTTTTAGCTCAAATCGATTTTTACATTTACCGCGTTAATAAGAATAGATTAATTTTTATGTGACTATTATAGATTTAGGGAATCAATGATATCAATAAGTCAACCAGTTTATCTTACAAGTGTACATTATTATTAACATGTTGATTTTATCTTTTACCTTGTATATGTGAAGTTAGCATGAATTAATCTCGTGTTTACCAAATCTTCAAAAATTGTACATAAAGCTTCTGCGAGAGTTAAGCCACATCTTACCTGTAAATAAAGAGACGCACAGTTGGTGTCTATATAATATAGATAGTAAATAAATTTGTATAAAAGCAATTTGAGATTTGTATAGAAAATTGTGATATACCCAAAAAACAAACATTATATAATTTTAATTAGAAATTAGAAGGGTAAATTACACGTGATACCACTGATAGGTAAGACAAGTTTTCGTCATTAGCGCGACTTACGTGTATCACTGCTTTGATATGGAGCTCTCATTAAATATTCCTTGGAGATATTCTCTTTGGCAATTTCGCGCAAGCAAAATCCACCATCGATATACAAGATTGCTGGTAGGAGCTTATCTCTCTGCACTGTACGAAAACTTAGAATATCAGTATATATACAAAATAAAGTCGCTTACAGTGCACATACATACTCGACGCGCGAGTACATATCTTGTTACGAAAACTATGGGAACGTGTATGAAGTTTCAAATGGTTAGGGATTTCATTTCAGTATATATTATGTATACATAATTTGATACGTAGGAAATGGTTTAATAATCTGGTAAACATGAAGATTAGTTGGAATATGAAAATATAATAGTTGTAAAACTCTTGAAAGTGATGCGCGTTAAATCCTTTTTCTACGTATGAGTAAATCGTTAATGATTAAAATGACACTTCTATTTTTATGCGTAATATATTGCGGATAATGTTGCACAAAATGGAAAATTGCGTATGTAAAAAATAAAACTGTGTCAAAATAATCAATACCTCACAGCTATTAATAGACTTCGATGAAAGTTTCAGTCATAATAAAAATAAAATTACTTTTATTAAGATAAAATCGAAAAAAAATATGTTTTCGATAAAAATAACAGTAAATTTTTTTTAGATCTTTTACAAAAACATCCACGATTGTAAATTAAAAAACAAATTAACTGAATATATATATTTTTTATTGTGTATATAAATATGTGTAAGTAGAAATGTGTTCGGTTTAGCCAGACGTAAAAGAAAGGAAGATTCCAACATTGGCCCCTATTGATATTATAAGGGAAAAATACGAGACTCGTACCATCATTTACAGTATGAAAAAATGTTTAATTAAAAAAAAATTACGGGAAATGTTTCAAAAAATGCCAAAAAGATTTTTCCCTATACTTAATACATGTAAGTAGAAAAATTAATATTGTTTTATATTCTAAGTGACGATGTAGGTTTTGTACTTTTCCATTTCTCCAGGGATCTCCTTTAAATTCATGATCTATATTATAACTTCTGCAGATTAATTATGAACGAATTTCATTATCTAGATACAAATATTATAATCAGAACTTCATTGTAATTTCTCACTAATGACCCTAGCAACGCATAAAAGAACGAAATGGTAAGTTCAATAAACCATATTAAATTAAAAATTCCAAAAATCGTTATCTATCCATTGGAAACACACATGACTATTCTCGTATTACATGCCCACATTATTTCTCTTTAACATCCAACGAAATAACCTCTCGTTTAATAATAAAAAAAGAGTCATCTCGTGAAATAACTGGGTAACTTGCACATTAACACACAATCCCGTTCCTTTCTGCACCGACGAATCAATCTGCGGAGCCGCGACCGCACGAAAGGGATTTGCAGCTCTCTGCTCAAGCAGCCATTAAATCGGTTTGATTGAACTTTACGACTCGCCTCCCCCCTCGCAGCTCATTCTCGCTCTACCTCTTACTCTCTATATCTTCCCCTACAACCGGTATGTCTATATATGTGTACGTACATTCATACGTCAGGCTAAGGCTTATCAGATTACAATACTGGGAGAGACCCATTAACAGGCAGCATTGGTCGAGACACCATCATGGCGTCCTCGCAAGGCTTTGCTGCACCGTTTAACCCTGGCCTCAAGTCTGCGCCCATCTTCTCTGACTACCTTCTGCTTCGCGCACACCACTCGATACGAGAGCTAAACTATATATATTCTATAGTTATAGTTATAGTTATATATTATATATTCTCATTAAACAAAATAGATATGAATAAATAAATTAATTATCCATATAACCATTGACAATATTTGCCTTTGACTTGGATTGATTTATAAGTTTCGCAATAGCGACCGAGAGACCCGCAGTTAATGGTCGCACCGATACAGAGAAATATATATCATATATATATATAAAAGGGATAGAGCTTGCATAGAGGAGGAAAGCTAACTCGAGCTAAATGTTCCGTAACGGACCGATACCGCAGACATGCGTATAGAGAGAGAGAAGGGGAAATGAAACTGGACGCTTTATAATTCGCGGCGCCAATCAATGGTAATCCAAATAATAATGTAATTGGGCCGAGTCGAGCTAACGATTGATAATTGACTGAAAGAGGGAACTCTGTGCATGTCCCCTTCTCTCTCTCACACACACACACTCCATCTCTCACTCTCTGCATAGCTGGCGGCAATAGAGGTGTGTGCCAGGGTCGATGCGACTATGCGCAAACGTATGGATGTAACGCATACACACGCGAGCGTATTAAAACGGAGAGGGTGGGGAGATAGCAAGCGGTTAATTGAAACGAGCAGAAGGATAGATATATGTATGCATGTATACGTGTAGAGCCTGGTCTGATTTTTCGCCGTTTCGAAATTTTGGCCACGCGAGAAGAAAAATATAGGGTCGCGGAATAGTTGATTGCGATATTTAGCGAGTTGAAACGCGCGGGGATATTTTTACCGGCAATTTAATTTAGTGCGGGGATTTCGAATTGGAAATGGATAGTTAGAGGGGGAAAATTTTGCCGCGGATATACGAAGTAACAGGGTGTCGCTCGAATTTGCGCGTTTGATTTTATATTATTTCAATTGGGCGCCTATTCCGACTGAATTATTTTTAACTTCGAAATGTTTGCCTTCGATATAACATCGGTTTTGATGATTAAACAAATATGACTGTTATTCGTCGTTAATTGACTAAAAAGGCATTTATCAGCACGAGCTTTGGATCGATGTTATTAATGACGTTGGATTCCATTGAAATTGCCTTGCATCGGTTATCGAGCAATCAATGAAAATATATTAATACAATTGTACTATTCTTGTAATTGAATTTTTTGATTGCAAATATTTCTATTCCAGAAGGAAAACACAATTACGAATGTACATAACGTTTGTAGAGTCTCATTGTAATTACACATACAAGTAACGGATATTCTATGCTTGTAATTGTATTCTTTAATCAAAAAGCTACATCAAATTACATTAAATTACCTTTGACTTGCTAATCTGTTTTTTTCCATTTGAATGTTACCTTTCTTAGATAAAGTTATTTCTTACGGATATTTTCGTTAGCAAAATGCAAATACAATGTGATTTTCATTAAAGCATTCGCAGTGAATAGCTTTTGATAATGCGTAATTTACTGGGCAGCAACGGGAATTCCCTATTAAACTCGACGAGAATCTTAATGAAGTTTACTATATATATGTCCTAATGTACATTACAACCTTATAACGGTAATGGATATTTGGTAACGATTTCAAATTTGAGCTTGATGTTTTTTAATTCCAATTAATAATGTTACAAAAGAAAAATACAAATGCTCAGTACGAAAATATTACCGACTTATGTGGGAATAACAAGTATTAATTAAAGCATTTCGTTTTCTCGGAGTTTGAATAGCGTATTATTACTATGATTCTCTGTTATATCAAACTGTCGGATAGTATAACTTACAAACAAAGTTTATACATGTAGGTATTGCGTTGCAGAAGAAGTCAAGTGGAAACGAAGTTAAAGGAAGTAGGGTCAAGTGAGGTTGAAGTGAGGTCGAAATTAAGTGTATCTGTAACACGGCGCGGTATTTTTTGTAGGACGTGAAAAATAATATTCGGTTTAGAATGCCTTGCAAATAGGTTCTGCCAGAGTCTATAATATTTGAGCAGCTGAAATTTAGAGATTCTTATTTATAACTTCTACTCGAGCACGTAACATTTAATTTAGCAGATTTAGTAAACAAATCATCTTTGTCCCTCGGATACATGTAATATAGAAGACAATCACGTCATCTAAAATGTTAATCTACGAAGCATCGAACCGAAGATGAGCAAACTCACGAAGATGCGCGGCTATAACTCGCGTTGATAAGTGTGCTGGTCATGCGTACATGCATATATGCGCCACTGTATATACATATATATATATATATATATATACATATATATACGTTGCCTGTATTGCGCTGATTTAGATGGTCTCGACGACAGAGGTAACAACGTTGCCAACGCAGCGCCTTCGCAATGCTCGTAAATCTCTGTGCAGCATATAGTTCCCTCCTCTCCCTCTCCCTACACATTCTCTTTTACTTCCTTTATTTCTCTTTGTCTCCGATGGCTGGAGTTTTTTAATTTTCAGGTAGTTCGATTCCTATGAAATAATCAGTACGCCGTTGTGGATGTAAATGATAATAAAGTAAGCGAAAATAGAGATCTAGAATTTCTGTAACTGTTTCCACTTACAACAGTTTCTATGATGGTTATATCGATATATGGTGGAGCAGGCGCGTATATACTGGGTCAGGCGGTTCGACACAGCTACGCGATTGTGCGTAAACTTGGATAGCTTTTAATGAAAATGTTATCAGAGCGGCATTTTTATGGATAGATCTTGATGAAGTTACCTAAACGTCAGTAAATGGAGTTGATTGTTACTTATTTTATATTAGTGACACAATTATTTTACGATATGTCACGTATGTTACATTGATTAGATTATCGGAGGATAGACTTAAAAGAAAGTATCGATCAAACGAGAAAGAATATGTACGATCTGCAGTTGAATAAGCAGTTTGATATTGATAATCGAGTATAACTAAGCTTACACCCACAATTTTTTTTTAAATAACAAATTCGATCGTACCTAAATATTTACTCATTTTACGAGAAACCGCAAGTATTCCATTTTCATAATCAAACTTTGATATAGTTTCATGGAAGAACGAATTTAGAAAAGTCGGAAGCACGAAAGTTTACATTCGCGTTTACACGACACCATAGGTCGAAGCCCCGTATACAATGCTCGGAAAAAGAATCCGTGTTCACCAAGCTGCGGAACATGCGTTCGTGGTCGAAGGATTGTCGAATAATCGGGGCTCGGTGTTTTCGCAACACCTCAATATTTGACGTACGTGCGTTGCGCGGTAGCTGCTCGTGCGGCTACAACTCGATCGTGAAATTACACGCGCATATATACATACATGACGCGGCCGTAAACGTGCCAGTGAAAATGAAATCTCTGGCTGACATAAGCCAAATCGAGAAAATATTAAAGTTTGAAGGCGAGGGGACGATAAAGGAAAAGTTTACAAGCCCAACCCCGTTCTCCGGGTAGACTTACTTTTAAGACTGAGATCGTAATATTATTCCAAGTGATTATTCAGAGGGTAGCCGCGTACTTTTGGAGTGCCCGCGTTTCGCGAGTTTATGAAGAGGGTCGGCCATCAAAAGCGGAATTTTCGAGATCGTGAAAAATTATTTTTTATTTTTTATATTTTTCGCAGTGACATTCTCATTATTGTCACTCTTACGTGGGGGTTATGTAAGTAAAAGCACAGAAGTGAAATGTAAAAAAGTTAAATTACGGGTAATTTCTTATTTTGTGGTCTAGAGTCGCAGTTTACTTTTACAAAGTAGCGAACCACTTTAATGAACTTGTGTTTCCACTGTCAATACTAAGAGGGTCGGTTTTTGACTTGGAATATTTTGTTAAAAAAGTGCCTGAATTCGTCAAAATTTTATCGAAAATAGATAGATTGACGAACTAATTGGTGTTATGTGAACGTTACGGCGTACATTTTTCATCCGCACGTAAAGGTTTTATTAGGTTAGCTGCATTTACTTTTCCGTTGGATTTATTTCGTTAACGTATAGTAGGTCAGGAAGATTAGCTTTTTACGTCAGAAATCTCATATCTCACAGATATATATTCTTCATCAAAACGCTCCTTTCCGTACAGAAGAAATTGTAAGGCAATATTGTGTCAACAAGGATATTGTATTATTAAGCTTTATAAGAAATTTCTTTCCTAAGGAAAACTGGAACGTCCAAGAAAGATGTAGTTTTGACATTTATTTACTATCGGACTATTCCAAATGAATCATTTATTGCGAAACATAAATTAATATCGCAGTCGTAATAATAACAATTATCCGAAATCACTCGATGCAGCTGACACATGATTAAGTTATTCAATTTCAAGTTCAAAGTAGAGTTTGACAACATGGCATTTTATGAGTAGGCGATAAATTTCACATTTCTAGGATTGAAATTAGCGTTGAAAACCGTGGGCTATGAAATTAAATTGGCCGTTACAAACGTGATGCTTAACACTTGGCATTTTCATGGCCTATCAATTTAAATGACAATTTTTATGTGCTATATCATGCGTTACATTAATCTTCCACTGACAACTTTAAAATCTATAATGTCTCTAAATTTTTTTATTGCTCTCGTATTTGATCTCATTCCGCAGTAATCGTGAATTTTCGTGATGAGAGTTAGCACGTAATTCTGCATGTGTTTCCATAATGAATAGTAATTTTTAAAAATGTTTTGCTACTGGAAATGTACTCTCTGGGTCCATCTTATTATAAAATACTCGTTAAAAAAAGTCAACAGATTAATCAGTGTTGTTCGAACTAAAGATAAAATATAGGCCAACGGATACATTATACAATACGTAACCAGACTCAGAGCACAAAGATATAAAGATACTTGCAAAAAAACAAGAAATTTTTGGTCAAGACGAAACGAACGAAACTTCTATATCCATTCCTACACGTGTATCCACATAATATAATGTAACTGAACGCAATACCCAATGAGAAAATGAATTGTGAGGATAAACATGTTAACAGGCATTATGAAGTTCCCATCTTACTTATATACGAGGGGGTGAAGGCAAACCGCGAAGGCCCGAAATAATGTTGACTCTGTATTCGAACCTAAATTCTTCTGAAATTTTGCCGGGAGGAAAATGAGAAGTAAGAGTGCTTTCCCTACGCTTCCTTCAATAATGTTATTGGGCTTGAAAAATCGAAGACGGGGGAAGAAGAGCTGAGGGTGCACTTTGTGCTAAGCATTACATTCTTTATTTGCCAATAATGTCTAACGCCAGTTCGATATTGGTTCACGGAAATGAGAAAATATTGAAAATTGATAGTAGACTGACTGATTGTCTAGTTTTTAGCGTTTACTTACCTACTCGTTCAATCTCGTTGCTTTGGAAATGTTATAATAGCTCGATAATTCACTGCTATGTGCTATTATCGGACTGTTATCGAAGTAGGATATTACTTGCTTCTTAGAATTACTATTATATGAACAACTAATTTTTTTTCCGTTATTAAACAAATATTTAACTCGATTTAATAAACTTTTAAAAGCATCTGTTTTAAATTTTAAAAATTTCAAGCTTTATCTCCTTAAAAATTGACCCAGAAACACTTATTACAGTGCAACGCATTCTCATGTAAATTGAGCGCGAGGAAAAATTAGTTTTCATTACAGCCAGCGGAGGGAAAAATCAATCGCCCCACATACGGAGAAACAAAAAGCGAGGGAAAAAATGTCGAGAGAGCCGAGAAATGTAAATGCGCCGCGCGAATTCTCGTGGTGTATGAGAAAATGGAAAGGGAGAGAGAGAGAGAGAGAGAGAGAGAGAGAGAAAGAGAGTGAGAGAGTAGAAGAGAGTTTCCAGCGAAGAAATTGCACTCCATATCGCTCCCGGGTACTTTTCGGTTCTCCAGAGCGAATTGGACAGTCGCTGTATAAACGCGGAGAAAAGGCATTGTCCGGTGAATTATTACGACAAGGGGCCAAGCTTTTGCTACACATATCACGAGGCGTTTACGGACGCGGCCGAGATTAATTTTTAATCAAGCGCCTCGTGAGCAGTTTTCCGTTAAGCGAGCTACAACTCTCTCTCCCTCTCTCTAGTGATATACACATATACGTGAGCCATACGCTGTCAAAGTGTCTGGCTGCGGAAAAATGAAACACGAAACCGGCTACTCTCTTTAGTGTTGCAAGGGGGGAATGGGTTAGATTTTTCTTTTCTCTTCATTTCATGCACTCCTATTAATTGCAGACGGGATTTTAAGCAGGGAAGGATTCATTTTATTGCCGAGGCTCGTTAACGCACATATATAGGTTAACACTTACTTTGATTGCGTATGAATTTTTAGTCGTGGCATGTGCAACGGGGATAATGGAATATTTTTAACATTCATTTTTCAGTTGTATACCGGGTTTCTCTTATATTACGGAACTGAGAGGTTTTTATGCGAGCTTTTCTAAATACATTATAGCGATGTTCTCTTAGAATATAAAGTAAAAAACAGATATAACACCATCGAATAAAGGGTGGAAAATAAAAAAGGAATGCGCACTAAATTGAAATAAGAAAAAGAATATTTACTATTGAATTAATACGAAATACACCTATCCTAGTTTTTACATTCACACGCACACACTTCCAATCAATTCACTCACACGATGCATGGTGGTCCTCTTCTTTCGAATGTTACCTCGTCAATCTGATCTTCTTCGTTTTGTAGTTCCGTTGTTTTTTTTCAGTAGAGAGAGAGATAGATAGATGGATATTTGTTTATTTGTAAACATTTATAAAAAAAAATATAACATATATAATTACACATATTTTCCTTTAAAATTACAATAAAATTGCATCAAATCGAGATTATTATTGCACTTATTATGATACCACAGATTTACTCAGATAAACTAAACTATTTACAAATCAGTCTTAAAATATTGCACAAACCTATTACTAATATCACAGCGCGTCACATAAAATACAAATAAACAGAAGTTTCAAAATCAGTCGATATCTATCATATAACAATACATTTAAAAATAAAAGTCAATCACTCACTTTACTCATTCATTCGTCGACACACTCACGCTAATAAATACAGTCACACTTTAAGATCAATGTATAGGGGATAAAACGAAATAAGTTAACATACAGCTCATTCGATTGCCCCTAGTTATAACTAAAACTTGTGCTTATTACGGAATGAGGTCACAGGGTTCGTCCCTGGATGACTAGGCATCAAGGTCGAGAAGGTGTTTAAGCACCGCCGTCTTGAATCCGCGCAAAAATGGAATGTTGCGCGGATTGGCTGGGAGAGAGTTCCAGAAGCGCGCACAATGGACCTGGAAAGATCTCGTACCAGTTTTCGTGCGCACTCCCGGCACCGAGAGTTCTCGTGCATCACCCCTGCTAGCGCACCTGGGCTGGTGTTTATTGAAAAAAGCAGCTAAATAACCCGGTTCATTTAGTCGGAGGATTTTATACATTAAAATGGCGGCGAAATACATCCTCCGACTGTCAAATCGCAACCATCCCAGGTGCTTTCTATAGGGGGTGATGTGCTCATCCCTCCTGACACCGTAGATAAATCGCACATATGTGTTGTTCAGTCTCTGTAGCGTAGTTATTTGTTCGCCGGACGCGTCAACACACACCAGTGCAGTAGTCAAGATTGGGTAGAACTAACGCTTCAACCAGCCTTCTGCGAAGAGTCTCGGTGGTACATGCCCTTATAAACCGCAGACTATAAAGATGGTAGGACGAATTATCGCTAAGAAATTGACGGAATTGCCCAATGTGATCTCTGAGAGAATTCACAGTGAGAAAGCCTGCTCTCGGTGCACTCTCCTTCACCAAAACCAGTAACTCCCGCTGCAGTAATTCGGTAGCCACAGCTGCGCCACTAGTATTAGGGTGGCCGCTCTCCTCCCCTGCTTGAATGTGTGGAACAGAGCGCCCACTCCCTCTGCAGTATGCATCAGCAATGACTCGCAGGTCTGCAGCAGAGGTAAAGATATGCGCGCGCTCACCAACCTTCCTCCTGACCAAAAATCTGCCACCACTGTGCCAGATGTATTTAAAGCTAAGTCTTAAAGCTAATTGCTTTAAGCTCAAAAATTCACGATATACATCGGGCTGTAGAAGTTCACTAATAAAGATTTTACGATCTGGCAAGTGGATGGCAGACTCAGAGCCAAGAGGAGAAGACTGAACGTCTTTGGTGGTGAGATAGTTGTTGGAATAGGCGCGTTTCGCGAAGGGTATCAAAAACGCGTTTTTTACTGGTGAGACGAATCACGCAAGACAGCGGTCGCCTCGATCTCGATGCCGTGCTATTGCAGGCTCCTCTCCGCGCCCCCCGCTCACGCCCCGAGGCTGCAAGACGCGGGCACCAATGGTTTCCTCCCTCTCAAGAGTAGGGAGGACAGTGCTAAGTACTGCGAACGCAACACTATCAAGATTAATATCCGTCGAGGCATCATCTACAATTCCATTTACTAGTAGTTCGCAGCACTCATCACTGTCGCCAAAACCCGCGATACAGCTCTCGCGGCGCGAGCGGCGAAACGGTGCGGATTTTGTTGCAGAGCCTAAGGAGACAAAAACCTGTGACTCGTTATTTAAATCTAAATTTCGATGTTCATTTTCGTCGATATTTTCTAATTTGTTACAAGTAGATTGCTTAGTCATGAGCGAGATATCATCAACCGTGGTTGATGTCTTGCGCAGAAGTGTGTTGATTTGATCCTTTAATACCGAGTTTTACTAAAGCAACATATACGATCATTATGTAGGCCCTCCAGCTGGGACGACTATACATCTAATTTTCGCTCAAGAGACGAGACTGTTGAGAGAGAGAGAGCGTCTCAATATCAGTGAGTTCAATAACTGCTTTATTTTTCTGTTCTTTTAACTGCCTACTACTAATACTTCTATCGAAAAATGACGATGACTAACGATAGAAAGGCAGTCCACGATCCGCGGCGTCATGAGGATCAAATCAGTCTGCCTTCTCCTTTTCGCGTTTCTTCTCAGATCATCTTGCTTTTGATTCTTTAGTCGTGCTTAGTCGACGATTTCTCGAAAATCACAACACTACAACATATATAATGAATATCAAAATTCAATATATGTACATTATGTAATTTCACTTCATATTGGTTTGGGAATCACTCAATCGATAATATAAAGAGTCTATAATGTTCAATCTCAGTTATTTACTAGTTGTAGTATGTAATGAAATTACGTGACTCTAGAAACAAGTGATTACATGATAGAAAATTTTCTTTGAAATACATTAAAATCACTTCGTGTAATTAAAAATAATTTAAATATAAATAAAATGCATTTCTACGAAATGTACATCAACATGGTATACATTCATTCAAAATAAAATTTTTAGTTTACAATAGATAGTATGAATTTATAGATCCTCATGGAATATACTGCAAAAACTTGTTTATTTTACTTTTTGCGACGTTTTCGAACTATTGCATAATAGAAATGCAATCACAATTTCTAATGTAACTATCACTAAAGAGTAATCAAAACTTGTAAAATCTATCTTAAAATTTTTAGTTGAAATTTATATTAACTTTATAGAAAAGTTAAGTTCTGCATTAGATGGCTTAATTTAGTTACCCGTAAACGTTTTCGTACCGCGGCAGCACTGAACACTCATGCTACTTTCTTTTCATGCGACTGCTGTCACAGCAGCTGCCTTACCGTTATAATAATAAAAAAATGAGCTAAAGAAAGACTTGACTGGACTTGACTTTATTGCGCCTTTGGGATATAAAGTATAAAGATATAATACATTTGAGCTTATATATATATTAATTACATAATTTCGTAACATGATGAGCGTCGATTCAACGTAGATTTTCAATAAGGTGATTGAACGTGGAGCATCGATACATAAATCTTATGAGAGTTTATAAATACTTATAATATAATATGATATAATAATTTATAATATAATAGACGTGCGCGCTGATGAAGAATATAACAAAAAATATAACTAAAGATACGGAAGATTTAAAAGCTGCTGGAAAGTAAACATGAATAAGGCAAAATAAAATAAGGTGAAAAGAGAAACAATAGCCATTTGTTTGTATATGGCGTTACGTGGAGCCCACAGGCGGATACGGCGGGGAGTCCAGGCCAGTGATTCCTTCGAGCTGGACCCGGCGCGACCACGTTTCACAATCTTGCAGAAATAGCCGCTGCTTTATAATTTGCTTTATGGAACCCGCACTGCCGGGACGAAAATTAGTAATTTGTAAGTCGTTCAGCAGGATGGTGGCCTGGATGCAGAAGGAGAGAGATAGAGAGAGAGGAAAAAGTTATTAAAATTATTTTAATATATAGTTATACTGTGAAACCAAAAATTTCTTCCAAACGTTGTGAATTTGTGGCGGTCCTCAGAACGGCCGTATACATCCTTTTTTTCTCTACCAAATTCTCGTCATCATCGAAATAATACGTAATACAGTCGCCCGCTATTCCCGGCACGTCTGATGAATCCGAACTGTTGTCGTACTAGTACTCCGAAGACATTTCTTTATACATACTGTGATTAGGGCACGCATTACCTCTTCTCGGTGTAAAAAAGAAAATGCATCCCAAGTCTAAAAGCTTTTCCACTAAGCTGCGCGTCGGCACTTTGTAATACTCACGATTGTCAAAATGCCACGTTTATTTAGGGTCATCCCGTTCGGGGCAATCGAAACTTCTGAGGAAAACTCTGCAAAATAGCCGCTCACGGGTATTCGACTGAGCAAATTCCTAACACGAGAACGATACTCGACCTCGAATTCAACTAACTGCTCAGCAATATAAGTCCACGGGGTGTCTTGCGTCATCTCGATAAACTTTTTGTTACACTCATCATCAACGCAGCCGTATTGATAGTATTGCACGCGATTTTGCCGAGAAGGCAGAAGCGAATGATTCAAAGAACGATTCAACTTTGTGGCAAGCTCTGTACCTCTCACCAAATTCATTATGTCGATGATTTGGACCCACGCGAGTCCGACCAAGAAATCTTTCATCTTGACATCGGCGAACTCCCTATGAAAGGAATATATAAGAGTAAAGACTGCGATATAAGAAAGTTATACAATGAAATGTTAGAAAAATATCAAAAATTAAAATGAAAATGAACGTTGCGTTTCGCCCACGGCAATCTGTTGGGCTCATCAGTAAGATGACAAGTAGCCATATCATACAGGTAAAATTGCTTGCCGGTTTGCGATTCCTATATATAGAGAGAGAGAAATGATAAAATTACCAGCGGGAGGCGAAATTTCGGCTTCCATCTAGTGTGCAAAAGGTAAAATAACTAAACAAGAGAGTATCCCCCTAGCACACTTCTTCAAGGGAATGCATTCAGGAATGTACTCAGGCACGCAAGTGATGTAATGCCATTCTTTAATAAATGTAATACGAATCTTTTGATAGAATCAAAAGTTGCATATGGACTATCTATGGACAGTTATTCAAAATAAGGAAAGAATTTATCGAATATTTATACTTTATACTTTATTCACCAGAATGTACGTGTACATGCAAATAATAATATCGCATCCTATTATAGATGTAATATAAAACGTCACTTGTATAGATCCGGCTAAAATATATCTAACTTCTACTAAAACCACTTAATTAAAACTAATATCTTCTTTTATTTATAACAGATAGTTTAGACTTTATACAGTAGATATCAGAGAGATCAGTCTGAAATTCGTTGCTTATAATCCAAGTACATCTGCAGTATCTAGTACGAAAATGTTTTTCGTATGTATATTGTCAAAAATATGTATGTCATCTTTGTTATTTCAAGTATATCATACGTTTGTATTTATAAACAATAAATCTACAATGATTATATAAATTTTATCTTAAACTTTAATAATCATGTTTTCATCATATAGTATTATTTATATAGATTTCGTTAATTCTAAACGTTTTCTAGATGTCATTCGAGATGTCATCAGATTTTATCATTTCACTGTAATGATAGTAATATCTAAAACTTAAATATTTATGTTATTACTGATTTTCGTTAGTTACCACGTAAATGGAAAATAGTATACGAATTCTTGAAACTAAAATGCGAATACGTACGTCAACTAAATTTTAGTTCCATAATCAAATTAAAGATAGAATATCGCCAATGAAAATAGCTAAACTGTTGTATTGATTGAATGGCGTACCGTAATGTTCCAAAAGCATACTGCCTATCGATGAAATAGATGATTCAATTTATTAGTGAGTAGTTTGAAATAATATTCGCACTGCTATGCATGGAAATTGACGATATTTACTATAGAAGTTAATGAAATAGGCTTAAATACATAAAGTAATCTTTGTATTTACATTTAACTTGGTAGTCTAATAAATAACCTTTACTTCTATATTTTTGAGATTAAGTTTAAAAAATGAATTAACGAAGATCCATTTTTTAAGACCACTTTGTATGAAAGAAATAAAATCTGCGGACATCCATCCAATGACAATTCTTATCTCTGCACTGCATACTGCAGAAAAAAGAACTCATAAATCCGGATTTGGTGGAACCCAATAGAATTATTTGCATTCCTTGAAGTGACTTTGGAAATACTGTGTAACCTCATAAATTTTTGAATCAGTGAGTGACGATTTAAATATTTCAATTGCTAATAAATTTAGAATAATTTCAAAAATTTTTCGATTACTGTAATAAAATGATGATATATTCATGTTCATGTATTTATGGAAGAAAAGAAAAATACAGAGCAAGACTCTAAATGTAAAAAGGACACTGATTTATCATACATAATTATAAGTAGCTATATTTCATTACTACAAGATAATAATTCAAGCAATACACACATTCCTTTTCAGCCATTATACAAACCCAGCCCCCCAACATTACGCAAATTTCCGTCCAACAGCCAAAGAGTCCAGTAGTTCGAGGTACATACAAGTATGGACAGCCGAGAGGTCATCATATCCACAACTCCATACCATTTCCAGTCGAATAAGTAGGCAGGCGTAACCGACTCTGGACTGTACAGAAGATAAACCATACGGACGACCGAGCGCATTTCGGATTGCCGCGTGAGCGCGATTCACGGTGCGGCAATAAAATTTAGGCCGGGCAGGTTTATCGCGGCAGATTGGCTGTACCGAGGAAATCCTATCCTGTCTTCCTCTCTCTCTCTCTCTCTCTCTCTCTCTCTCGCGAAATATAACGCGACGACTTTTCTTCCCTACTAGGCTTGGGAAGAGAAGGCACGTAAGGCGTTTCTCGTTGAATTTCAACGGGGGCCGACGTACAGAATCGTTTGTTACTTTTATTGCTCGAGACTTGAGACTTTCTTTCCTCCCTTATATTCCTCCGTCTGCTTCTTACTTACTCTTTCTACGACTTGCTTCTCTCTGCTCTACACGAACTGACTGTTTCGCGAGTCTTTTTTTTTCTCCTCTTTCTTGCTCCTTTTCGGACATTTAATTTCTGAACATGTACACGTCTGGTATCACTACGTCTTCTGTCTTATGAATCCTTGATATCTGAGTCGTACAAAAATCTGTAGATTCTAAAGCTTCAATTTGTAAAATACTTGTTCGCGGTAGTATCGTGACGTATCATTTTGATTTAGGAAAATGATACGTATAAAACTCGTGTGAGATATGGAATACATAGCAATTTTCGAATTCAGTGAACTTTTGAAGTTTGAATCCATGCCAATAAAACATCAAAATTTTATTATTTTTCATATATATTGCAATAATAAGAATATTTATTTATAAGCGAAGTCATTTTTTAAATTGAGGGTCCAAAAACGTGCGCCTTTATTTTAATTAGTGTTAGTTTCGAAATTTACCAGTTTTAAGATGTATTTAGAATTTATTAATAATATTGTTTTGTATGTCGAACTTCCTAAAAAACTGGCAGTTCAAATAATGTTGAATAATTAACGTGAAACAATCATCAGAGAATCAAAATGTAAGTTTTATTCAGAAGAACTTGTGAATTTTTATTAAAAAAAATTGTGACGTCTCGAAGGTCTATTCTATACCTACCTTCCTAATCATCAGACTGACAATTAGCTCAGGAGCATAGTCAACTATGCAAAGAGGAATTTATATTATACTTGATCACTACTTTGAACTTTAATCAGCGAGTCTGCATAATCAAAATTGAGGAAGGTAGTCAATATAGACATTCGAAGCCGCGCTAGTTCTTTTAAATGAATACAGCATTTAAATCTTACATGATATTAAAGTGCTATTATTCTCTATGACGTGCTGTTAAAGATCCATACTCTAAAATTATTTTGAAAGATATAATAATTATTCTCATTAAACTTTTAAAATTGAACATTTACTTTTTACGTAATACTTGATATCACATTCACAACTTACATAATCAATCAATGTAAGCATTTTAAAGTTAATAGACATATAGACAATAGGCTTTATAGACATAGTAAGGAACGATGAATCAATCACGTTGTTTAGGATGTAGTGGGGATTACATAAATAAATAAATCAACAGTTTTAACTTAATATGTAAACAACAAATCTATTATTAATTATTTTATTTATTGTTAATAATCTTTGCTGGCGGTCTTATACAATGTGGATTTGGTCGCAATCTACGCGTACTCGCGCGCCTCGAACCGGAGCCAGATCAAGAATGAGCCGCGCGGCACTCGCGCTCCGGCTCTTCAAAATTTTCCCCCTCTTATCAAGTCAACAAGCTTATCACTGATTGGTCGAGACTCATTAACTTCCACGGGGACAGTGTACGTTAGGATCCCTTATTTCCCAAGTTCCAGAAATCGATCATGCCGCCCCCTAGATCGATTTCTTTTAACGAAAAAACATGTTTGAAATTTCGAATGACTCCAAATTCAAAGTTTAATCCATGCCTATAGACACGACCTTTGGGAAATAATACACAGTGTATAGAATATATATATATATATATGTCCCTTATTTCCCGAATTGCAGAAAACGATCATGCCGCTTCATGCCACTTCAAGCCGCTCTCTAGATCGATTTCTTTTGACGAAAAAACATGTTTGAAATTTCGAATGACCCCAAATTCAAAGTTTAACCCGTGCCTATATAGACATGACCTCTGGGAAATAAGTGACACCCTATAATATACATATATAATCATATAATTTTATATATAGGGTTATATATGATTATATATAATTATATATACATCATTATTACATGGGGTATAAAGCAGTAAATAATAACCAAATTATCTCATTCTATTTTACATCTCATGTTGTACGCAATGCATCACATAATGCAACCATTCAGAACAGATGTGTCGGCCGTAAGTGCCTTGTTCGATATAATTGAATTATAGGCCTGCACTCGGACAAATTGTCAGAGTAAGCATTAACAGTGTTATTTTTTAGTAATAGCTTGATATGATTCTCAAATAGTGCACTATACAATAATTAATATTGCTTGTCAAACAATCTACTTTGTAATGGATAAAAATCAATTTAGAATTAAAAGGAAGTAAGAAGTTCCACTAGAAATGTATATCTATATATAATCATTCAATATGTGAGATTGTAGATCCTACTATAATTTTAGATCAATATTTATATTTATAAAATAAAATCAGTTTCTTAAAAATAAATAAGACCTATAACAACATATGCCTCAAGCCGTATTTCGTATTTCTTTTTACTTTTGCTATCATCGCTCGGCCGTCATGTTTTACAAAAGAGTCACAATCAGATAACGCACAGTTTGACTCGACGGCAAAATCAACGTCCCGTTAATAATCCCACGTATTACAATAGTCGAGCAAACAATTTGAGCAATCTGCCCTCATATTTATCACAAAAACATTTCTGATTGACGCGATAGTAGCCAGAAACATTGGACGCGTGGATTGCTGGCTGCGAAGGAAAAATCTCGCAGAGAGAGAGAGAGAGAGAGAGAGAGAGAGAGAAAGAGAAAGAAAGACAGAAAGGATGAAAGGCGTCTCTAATAATTGAGGTTAGATAAAAAGTTCCTTTCCGAGAAGAAGCTCTTATTCGTCTTCCGCGCCAGATAGGAGAGGGACGTCGCGCACGCGGAGCTTTTGTATGATGCCTCTTTTATTGCCCTCTGCCTCAAGGAGCCGAGGCATTGACTGGTTCTACCGATTGCCCAGAAGCAGAGGAGCAGGGGAAAAGGCGCGTATAAGTCAAGTGTCGATAAGAAATCACGGACAGCGCACTCTCTACCAGATGAGATTGCGCTTGTTCTAAACATTAATGGATATTATTTTTTACCGCGCTGGATTGTATCAAATGAATATTGCCGATTCTTTTTATAAATGGTGGATGGTTGAGATTACCGATGAGGCTGCACATGGATTTAATTAGTGATTTGGTTAATTTATGAAGGATTCTGATTGGACATATTTCACATTGTGGTTTACCAGAAAATTATGTCATCGATGATATGCGGTTTATATAATTTTTGCAATGGACCGTGATTATAAAATTTTTAAATAGTTAACTATAACTAAAAATTTATTGAAAATTTTTTAATAAAAATTTTATCTTCCCTTAATTAAAATTACTACAGCTAATTGATGAATGCTGAGCCTTTAACCCACTTTAATATAATCTATTTTAATTAAAAATTTTATTTTAACACTTTACAAAGCTCGTTTAATAGAATTTTCAAGGTATTTCGCCTTTCTTAACAATGCCGATTAAGAAGACATACAATGAATCACTGAACACTCTTCGAGTTAAAAGTTGCGACCGCACTACCCTCCGTTCATCTCCAAATAGCCAAATTATTAACGGTCCAAGTGTACAACACGTCCATCGAAGAAGCAAAAAAGAGAGAGCGAGAGTTCAAACCAAGCGATCAACGACGGGACACTCGCACACGGTATAAGCAGCCTCTCCCCAGGCGCGGGCTACGAATCCAACGCGCCCTCGCGGGATAAAATATTCACTCGACTCCCGTTAATCCCCGGGAATTAGTGATCCCCAAACGTTTCCCGATGAAATTCAAATTAGCGTTCACTCTGCTCCCCTCGCTACTTCTCTCTCTCTCTCTCTCTCTCTCTCGTAAACTAGTCGAGCCCAGCAGCAGCGGCAGCAGCAGTGATGTTCCTATCCGCGCGCGAGAAATCGCAGCTCAAACTCGCCTGCTGCTGTTCTAGTATGTACGTGGGAACGACGCGGGCAGGAGTCAGGAGGAGGTCGAGGGGGTATATAAGCCCCGATGCTAACGTTACTCTCTCTCGTTTGGCTCGTCAAATCGCGGAACGGCTAAATTGGAATAAGGATTTCCGGCCCATGTATAGTGCGCCTCGAGCGTGCACCACTCAAAGCAGTGCGATTGTTTATGCTGTGGTGGCGGCTGGAGGCTGCAATGCATGAATTTGTAGTTGTGTTATACTTTTCCGAGAGAGAGAGTGAGAGAGGATTAGGAAGAGGCTTTGCGTGGATGCGATTGAATTCGCGGCTCCGACAAGTTGCTTTTAACATTGAAACTATTGTTCCTAATAGTTGCGAAATTTTGTAAATGCAGTTGTTATAATTTGTTGATTAGACTTTGTAATTTAAAATCTTAACCAGTTGAATTGAACAATTCAATTTTTCCATGTTAGACCATCGTATAACGCAAATCCTTTATTGCTTACATTTACGCAATATGCTGTGGACGAAATGTTATGAGAAAAATGTTTGGACGTGATAACTCATCGCTTACCCTACGGAAATAACTTCGTTCCATGTCAACACATGTCTTGCTATTCGACAAAGAGGAGTTAAAGTACATATATTGGGTGTTTACCTTCAGATCGGGTGTTTACTTTCAGATGTGGTAAAGCTATTTACACCAAACTAAGTAGAGACGATTCTTCTGAGAGGTAAGTATTACGCACAACATATTCAGATCAGTAATATATTACAGATACAAATAATACTTTTTCATTTCTTTCGAGAAATATATATGTTTCTGGTGCACAACCAAGCCAAGCAATCTAAAATCTCAAGCCCTTTGCAGTTTTGACTTTGACTTATCGATCGCTCGACGTTATAAAAACCATGCACGAGGAAAAGGGAACCTCATCATCATCTCGCGTCTCTCCCCTCGTTTCACTTGCACTGCTCGCAACAGCAAATGTACATAATTCGGACGTGCAGTAATTACTGTAGCCACGTGGAAAGCCCAACGCGCACATAAGGCTTTTCCAACACTGCGAGTTTCGTGCGGCCCTGAACCTCCCCCTAATTGGAACGCGGACCGTACATTTTGCCTCGTGCACCCTCGGCCTTCGCTCTTGGATAGGGGGGAGGCCCAATTTGAGAAAAGAGAAGAAGCGAACGAGCGGATATTCGACGATGTCTCATTAGCAATGCGGAAAAACGCGGAACCGGGGAGCTAAGAGGAGGAGGAGGAGGGGGAGAGTGTGCAGAGAAAAGCGTGTAATTCGATGCGCGCCAGTAACGAGTACAACTGCCGCGCTTCACACACAGCTATATACCGATGAGAAGACCCACTGATGCTGTCTGTGCACTGCTGTATAGTTCTGGCTTTCTAGATCCACGGCCTCGACGATTCTTTTGTGCGGTGTTGGAGAAGAAGAAAAAGTAGGATGAAGATGGGATCTTTCGTGTTGCAAGTCGATGGTATATCGTAATTTGAAATGTAGTTCCAATAAAGCTACCTGAGCTTTTGATTGGGTTGATTATAAAAACTAATATTTTTTGCAGTAGCGTTTTCCAGTTTCGAAGAAGCTCGTTTTTATTTTTTGCTACTATTTGGATCGTTGATTTCTCTTAGAAAATATAACAATTTTATTTGTATAGTTTTGACATGTAACAACGTCTTATTATTTTCGAGTATCAATTCTGTTACTTCCATTCCCTTGCATATAATAAAACCACTGCCGATTCATTGGCACTTAGCTTTTATAAATAAAGTAATTAATTTTGATTATAACATATTCTAAAATTTAAAAAAAAATTTCATTCACCAAATATTGAAAAATTATAATTCAATAAAATATATTTTAAAAATATATGAAAATACAAATAAAATGAGATATTAAACATTTTTTTTCATCATATTGTTAATTTCGCAAAAAATATAAAATATTAATTCCTGAAAATTTAACAGATTCGTGTTAACAATAATCTATAGAATTGAGTAAAATTTCATAATGATTCATAAAGAAATTCTAAAGTTACAACCATATTTTCAAAAAATTATATTTTTAGAAATAACAAAAGAACATATTATGAGTATGCAACTGCACATGTCATGGTTATGTCAGTCATGGACCTGCTGAAATCTTGCTGTGAACTAAAAGGATATACGCTTACGCAAAACTAATTTCAAATATTAATTTCAATAAACACATTCCTATGCATTATTCAAAGTTTCCAGACGAAACTAAACCGAAGAGTGTGAAAAGTTTTAAATCGATAGTATAGAAGTAGTTTAGAATCTGAATTATTTGGTTAATTAACGCTACCACTATGTGTATGGAAATCTATATACTATTGAATCCAGGTCTTATATTACAAAATAGTTTCAATTTAACTGCACACGATAATTGCTGAATCATAAATTTGTACTCTGAATTTATTTCTAATCGATGCCCAACTAGCATATCGATCTGAATTTACTTTTCTCCAACCCATTCCACAAACAGCTTTTGGTCAGCATCAGTAACCCAAGTCTAGCCAAATCCATCAGTATCTACTTAAAAGCAAGAACAATCAATATTGGTTCAGTATACGACGGGAAGAGTCGCGTTACATCAGCGTCGTCGGCAAAGAGTCGAAACGGTAAACCGATCGGATCAGAAAATGAGAGAGCCAGAGATAGGGGAGAGAGAGAGAGAGAGAGAGAGAGAGAGAGAGAGAGAGAGAGATAGGACGACAGTCCAGAGAAAACGAAACAAATTCGACGTTCTTCCTCGGGGGAAAAATCTCGTGCTTGTGAAAAATATCGCCAACTCGTTCTATACCCCGCATCTCTTTCTCTTTATCTTCCTCTCGCGCACAGCCTCCGAGCGTTCAATTGGCTTAGGTACACACGCCGGAATTATCGGCCGTTGCGCACCCCACAGTCAGATATCCATTCGCTGGAGCGGAACTGGCGGCGGCCGGGACTCGCGACCTTACGATATTTCAATCTCGAGGCGACACGCTTTCCCATCGATTTTTACCGACTCTCTCCTCTTGCTCTTTGCTTCTTTTTTCTTCTCTCTCTCTCTCTCTCTCTCTCTCTCTCTGTCTCTCTCTATCTCTCTTTCTCGCAAGGTTTTGTCGTTCCCACGTATACATGTTATTTCGTCTCTTCATCTTTTTTTCTACCACCGATTCCTGTTTTCTACCTTTTTTTCCCCTCTCGCAGTGTTTCTGTATTAGAAAGAATCGTCGTTGGCTGACGCGTTTTCGGGAAAGTAATAATAGACAAAAATGGTAAACACCGTGTAATATAAAGTAAGTAAGACTTACTTTATATTAATCCATGCAAAGAAAGTAAGACTTATTTTATATGGATTGGATTTTGTATACTTTTCCCTTGTTTTTTCTTAGATTAAATTTTTTTTCTAGAATAAAGTCTGTTTTGTTTGGATACAATTATAGTTTGTATTAGAAAGGGAAAAACGTCGGAAAAAATTATGCAGTTACGTTCCACATTGATACAAGAATACAATTTTAAAATTTTGTTCCCAAAACTTTATTCATAATTGAACTTAAGAAATGTACTAAAAATATATAAACCTCAATTATGTGCTTTTGTGTTATTAAGCAAAAATATTTTAGCTGATTATATGAACTTTATTATTATTAATATGATTACAATTAAATTTAGTTACAGAATTTTTGCTCTGTAACTTAAAGCAGTACTTTTACAATAAAACATTGAATAAGGAATAATTGATGCAAAATTTCCGATATTTTAAAGTTCTAAAATTATAAGAATACTAAGTAAAAAAATTATAGTTATGATTCAATGGCCGTAAAATAATGGTTTTAAATACTGGCTGGGTCAAAAAGTACGTATATTTCAAATCATCAAAGAAAATGAGAGCTATACGATAAGCAACCTAGTTTTACTTTTTACTCTTCATTCCGATTTGTAGAACATCCGCAGATACAAGACAATCCCACTAGTCAATAAAAAATACGCACAACAATCAAGCAAAAACACTCGTAAAAGCAAAGAATTACCTCGCGCTCCGCATAAAAGAATTATTCGGTTGGTTTGAAGCGGTAAGGAGTAACGGTAACTGTACACTTCCGTCCCTGTCAAATAAAACGCAACGCGACTCCTGAGTCCGCCCCGCATTTTTATTCCTCTTAGCGCGCGATTCTTCTACTGTATTTGCCACTTAATCCCATGGACGAGCTCCGAGGGAGGGGGACTCGTTCCATTGTTTTCTCCTCTTCTTATTTCAAGTAGAACGAACGGCCACCTTGGCAATTAAGCCCCGTGGCGTTTGCGGCTCCCACCAAGGACATGGACCAATATTCGCCCTCCGACGAGCCTCGGATCCAATCGGTTCGGAGGCGGTGCTGAGGGACTATAGATATATTACAGCGACCCAGACAGAGAGAGAGAGAGAGAGAGAGAGAGAAAAATTGATTGGCCGCTTCTCTCGCTCTCCTGTAAGAGAGACCATTATTATAAATCACAACAATATCTTCTGCTGGCGGCCCCGTTGTTTCTCGGCCGGTACCGCGAAGCAGCAGCAACGCCGTGTTCACCTTCTTTATGGGATGATAGCTAAAAACGAGGCCGACAGAGACTCTCGAGAATTTTCAGTGGCAGATCGATCGCTATCCATTTCGCCCTGACGAATGCTTAGCTACGTTCGATGCTTCTCGCATTGTTCTTTCCTTGTTGCTTTTTATTCTGCTTTTTGGTCTTCGACAGTCTACTTGATTCAACATTGCATTATTTACCAATCGAAGGTTCACAATTTGGTTTTGTAATGTTAATACCTAAATCTCTTATAAATTCTCATGGCTGTTACTCGATAAGTATATTAGATTGAAAATCGAACACCTCTTTGATCACATATCTCAATATTGTGAGACATTCTTTAATATACTTTCATTGCTGCACTGTTAAAATAAAACGAATGGTATGTTTATCATGAGCCACAAATAGGCTGCTAAGTAATATCCCATAAGCAGCCAAAATTTAGCTACTCCGACAACACTTCATCCACCCTACATAGTCCACCATCAATTCATCGGCCCATAAAAATCCTCGTTATATTACTCCCGGGCTCCGTCCTAGAAACGCGCGATCGTTTCCTAATGCCGTAGGATATGTAAGCGGTTATTCCCCTACCCCTCCTGCACCTCGTAATTCAATGAATTCGATAAGCTCATTACCCGCGTTAGCCGAGTCCCTCGTTTCTCATGTACATACCAGCCACCTGGAGTCTAATCGAATGCGACTAAAGCTGTGCGCTCGCGCGCCTCGAGAGCGCGAAATTTCCGACTACTCCAGTCGAGCGCGTGATGGGCCCTCGCGAGATCTATACTCCCCGCGAAACAATGATAAGGATACAGTCATGGGATAAAGGTATGTGTCGGCATAGATACCGTGTGTATATGCTTCGGGGGACAAGCACAAGTTTCCGAACTATGATATTATGCGTATATTCGCGAGTCTCGCAGCGCGATGAGTAACTTCGCTCTTTGTATTGTTAAGAGATTAGTTGTATCCTTAAACAGTTTCCCTTCCCGTGCAGGCTTTTGAAACGATATCCGAGGCCGTCCGATTATTGCGCGAGGCGCTTTAACAATAGCGCGATATTGGTGCAGTGAATTTGATGATAAAAGTTTTAATTACTCGTCGGCGGGATGGGAGAGAGGCAAAAAATTACCTTGGCCCGAAGGATGCCAAAAGCACACTCGCCGATCGATATAGCTTCATCGGCTATTGGGAACTTGACTTGAAAATGTTGACCCGTGTGTCGAGCAAATTAATCAATCCTCTTATGCTTTCGCGATAAATGGCGTATTCTATAGTTTGAGTGTATTACGAGCACAATTAGAAAATCGATTAGTTCAAATTGGGTATGATTTTATGAGTTATAGTACGCGATGATATTAATCGGAAACCAGAATGTATCTTCGCGCTACCGATGTATTTATTCCCGTTTGAAAATCAGCAATCAAGTTTTATTTCAAGAGGACCAAAATTATTAATGATCATCAAAATATTTCGTGGAACGAAAGAACCATTTCAGACATAATATCATTTAGAATTCTTTTTTGAAATTATGAAATGATGAACAGTTATTTCATCATTCCATAATTTAGAAAGTTTAAGTAAGACGCATTAAAAGTGAATTTACCTAAAAACAGTAAAAAAATATCGAGTATATAGCTTATCGATTACCGTAAAAGGCACTTTCATTAGTATATTCTAAAATTGGCAAGGCCATTGTTCTCGCATCGTTAGTCTTTATACGCCTCGTAGAAATCTAACAGTATATTCATTACTCAAAGTAACAGACGAATGTCTTCGTACAATCGAGTAGATCGATAAACAAGCAAATGTAAATAAATAATTAAAACCAACCGCGCAAACAAGCGAGTGCGCCAAAAAGTAACTCGCTCGTACCAGGACTACATACGTAGACGCGACGGAACCCAGAAACGCTCCTTCATCCTGAAATTCACGCCCACTCCTTCCTCGTCCCCATACATATGCGACGCGTTGGAAGCTTAGCGAAACATCGCTTTCTCTCTCCCTCGCTCTTACACACACTCGGTCTTGCGCACAACGCAAAAGAGGCTGTTGCGTATAGCGCGCGAATCTTTTAACGCCCCGTCGAAGCGGATAACGACGCGCGAGGCTCCCGCACACGTGAGTTGAAGGAGCAACAGCAGCCCTCGTAGCTTTATATGAATAATAGAGAAATTACGTGATGAGGCGAGTTCAGGGAATACTCAAGGGCGACGAGGGCACGGCGAGCTTTCGGATGCGGCCGACGGCTCGGGAGCATTGTTGCGTTAAGCAGTGCGTGCGAATTGCGAGCCCACGAGGCATAAATAAGGTAGCGCATTATATTTGAAGATGCGGAGGAGATCCTTTAAGACGATTATCGAGACAATCGTGCGGATCGCGCCCCTATGCGGGTAAAATATGGGTTGGGTTTGGGTGTTGGCTTTATTCGGGGGATGTTTGGTGTTACGCCTCCTTCTTTTAATACAATTTATAATTTGTTTATGTTATCGTGGAATGTTGTATTATTTGTTGTTATGATGTAGTGGGTAGCTATCGGAGTTTCTTGCATTTTGAAGTATCTAAGATTAGTGCTTGTAACCCTTTATTTTATTAGGTATAAACGTACAAGGATATAATGTATTTATAAGTTTTTTCATAAAAATAAACGTTCGGAGAGTTAATATTTGTTGATTCTTGTCTCGTGTTTTCCCGGGGATTAGGAGAGTCAGTTTTGTTTCTTAAATTCATATTTTTTTCATGCTCGATACGATGGAACAAGTTTCCATATAGGTGTCCTCTAACAGGCTGAAATATCTTATAACGATAGTTTCTCAATATAATTAGTATATACAAAATATTACAAAATGTAGACATATGACCATTTAAAAGTTCTGTAAAAATTTGTGCATTTATTCTTTTTTAACAAAAGGGTCGGGGTATGCGGTCTCATTTTCATATTACAACTTTAACATTTACATGTAAGAGTTTTAAGTACGCGTACATGTGGAAAATTCTTTTACAGAACTAAGGGAATTTTATTTTATGCGAGATGGACGAAAACGACGAAAGATCTTTGGACTAAGCATAAAAATTACAAGTAAAAAAGAAATATGTTATTAATATAAATACTGCATTCTACATGCGTAAATAAATAAACTCGGAATGCAGGATCTCAATGTGTAATCGCTGAAGAATATAGTATGGGATTTAATTCGACGTAATATTTTTCATTTTTAAAGTATTACACTTCAATATACGAAAAGTCGAAACATTTTTAAACCAAATATATATTAGCACCATTTCACCCGTTCGTTACGTAGATATTCGTCATAACTAAATTCTTGATTTGCTAAATACTTTCAACGAGCTCTCAACGCGATTAAGTCAACTAAACCGCTCGCGCGATTCTCGCAGCGTCAATGCCGTAGCCATTCGCTAATACAACAAATCAAGAATAAATAAACGTGCTATGTATAAATAGTGAATTAAAACAATCCGAAGTGCGCGAAAGGGGCAGGCAACAGACTGAAATTACGCCCCGCCCCCCCCCCTCTTGAAACGAAACAAAGAGCTTCGAAATGGGCAAAACAAGTGCACATGCAGAGAGAGAAAGAGAGAAAGACAGAGAGAGAAAGGCGCTTTGAAGACGAAACGGAGAAGTCTCGTCAATGGGACGTATACTCGAAAACGAGCGAGTGTGCGCGAGCGTGGCACACAGTAAATACGAGGCGACTGCTCTGGGTGCGTGCTTGTGCGAGTAGCTTGCAGCGGAAGAAAGAGAAAGAGAAAGAGAAAGAGTGACAGAGAGAGAGAGAGAGAGAGAGAGAGAGAGAGAGGGGGAGAGAGGACGAGGATGAGGAGGAAATGAAAGGAAAGAGGAACAAGCGAGAGCAAGAGAGAGAGACAGAGAAGGGGACTACGCACACGAGAAACACGAGAGAATGTGCCAGTGCCGCGCGCCGCGCTGCATTTGACTCACAAAAGACAAACTTCCTCTCTCTCGCTCTCTCCTGCGCACGCGATAAAACTTGAAAGCTCTCGAGCGCATCCCCTGCGTCTTCGTAGCCCGCAAAATAGCTACTACTACCTGAGCGCCTCCCATAGCCTCCCCCACACCAGACGCCTACTCGCGTGTGTCTCTCACCGTTGTTTTGCGGAAATATGCCGGTAGGCTGGGGGAGGGGGGGGGGA
>UELU01139078.1:0-12187 GCA_900490025.1 Megastigmus dorsalis
GAGTAGAGTGGGGCGGACCGCCGAGTGCCTCTCCGCCGCCGGCCGTCGCTGCGCCGTCTATCGGTCTCTCTCTCCACACCGTCATTCGCTAGTCGTAGGTTCAGCGAAAAATAAAAGGCACGGAGTTTGACGTGAGCACTTGATTGTTGAAAGCTTATAATAAATTCTTTATTTTGAAATACCTTTCAGGACTTCTCGAAAATGATGCTTAGAGTAGTATAAAACATTGGTATACCATCTAAATAAAAATGTACGTTTTTAAAGGAGTAGTAAATCATAAATACACCGAAATCCGTGTTTAGTCACAGAAACAGTTCGAAATTCTCATTCATAAATAATCTGCTATTTTAAATAATAACTATTTTAAAGTGATTGAAATTATCGTTTGGCCCGAAAAACTAAGAAAATTGTTGCATTTTACGTTAAGATTCGGTAGGTAAGGCACCGCAACTGCGCCATCGGTTCATATTAATTCCGGAAGTCAAGACGAAGAGATCAAGCTATAATAAGCCCATTTAAGAGTGTGTAAAATGACTCAGATAATGTTTACGTATTACGTTGTTTATCAATGAATTAGTACCGAATTAAGAGATTAAATTTCAATTGCTTATCAATAATTAAAAAGATTTAATAAGGCATCTCATTAATTTAAAATAAAAAAGAATTGATATTCATTTATGAACTAGTCACAAAAAAAATCAGATTTATTTATGAATGAGAAATTCGAACTGTTTCTGTGATTAAACACGGATTTCGGTGTATTTATGATTTATTACTCCTTTAAAAACGTACATTTTTATTTAGATAGTATACCAATGTTTTATACTACTCTAACCATCATTTTCGAGAAGTCCTGAAAGGTATTTCAAAATAAAGAATTTATTATAAGCTTTCAACAATCAAGTGCCTTTTATTTTTCGCTGAACCTACGACTAGCGAATGACGGTGTGGAGAGAGAGACCGATAGACGGCGCGGCGACGGCCGGCGGCGGAGAGGTACTCGGCCGGCCACCCCACTCTACTCTCCTCGCGCTCCGTTTGCTGCTGTAGCTTTACGCTGATTGGCCTGTTCGACTGATTTTCAATCGATGATTACTCAGTAACTACTGATCGGATCGAAAAGTTTATTGGTGATTTTTTACTTAGAATTTTTCGCTCTATCCGAATCCATACAGTGTGATATTCTATTTGTTAACACGCTGTATAATAATTAATGAGTGCATACAGCATCACTTTTCAAATTATTAATTTTAATTTGTAACCCTATATAAAAACTTGTAACGGATAGGCAATGCTTGCGAAAAATATTTTAAATTAAATAGATAAATTTAATTTTACTAATATTAATTAATAGTAAATGAATTTATTTACTACTAACAATAAATTCATTAGTTGACTACTAATATTAAATATAAATGAAATGAATGAGTTTGACTGTACTTGAAAATCGATATTGGCACATTCCTTACAAATATAGTCGTATGTGAGGAATGTACACACGCCCCTCTTCCCCTCGTCCATACTCTTCTCCCAAGATCGAAAAGAGGTGAGTCAGGGGAAGGATACATTCCCAAGACAATACAACCAAGACAGTATGAATGAATCCCTTCCCCCTTTTTTGTTTCAGACCCGGTAAAGCTGCGAGAGAAGGAGAGAGGTGTCCCACACTCTCTGGTAGGAAGACGAGACAGAAAGGAGAATAAGCTTCGCTCTTGCTGGGCTCTTATCGACGAGAACCAAGGTGTTCTCATAGAGCCGGACAAGAGCGGAGCTCATTCGCTCACGCCGCATCTTATCGCGCGGAGCAAATCCTCCTGCCTCGCCTTCCTCGGGCAAAAATACTTCGAACCATTGCGGGCAAAAGATTGTATTTAATTTATTCTAAAAGAAGAATAAACGACAATTTAGCCACTATCCAATAAGTTTCAGATGTTCGATTGTTTCTTTTATTATTTATATTCTTTGAGCATAAAATTATTCTATAACAATAAAATCAACATTTTATTTAGATACTTTTATTATTATCAAGAATTATATAAATTATTTTGATTTATGAATTAAGTTTATTTCATTTTTGTATTCAGTATATTTTGATTATTTTTTCTTTTAAATACATTTCGCAAATAATAAGCAAGGCAAATTAAATATTTACAATGGCGATTCTGCCAGGATCCCGCGTGTAAGAGTACGTGTAGGAGTGTATTTCGAGTTGCACTGAACTTCTTAGTTACGTCGTATTTATTGCACGGACCGGGAAAATTTAGTGTGAACAGACACATTCGCCACCTCCTTACACCTGGTATCCAGGCCTCATTTGGAATTTTTATATATTTTTTTTGTCTTCGGATCCGCTTAGCTGACGGAGGTGGGGGGTGGGGGGATTCATTGTTTACAGCGTTGGTTCCACCTTATGGGTGTTTTCTCATCTCGTGCATGCCTCGTCAGACCACTGCAGAGAGACTTATAGTCTCTCTGAATAGGTCGCGCGGGCAATACCACGAGGCGTATGAGGCGGTCCTTGCCACCAATACCGCGCTCGTCTATATAATTGTATAAAGGCACATACAACCATGCATGACTGTTCATAACTGTTTACAATAAATTATGCTTTTTGATGAACTGCGCATAATTACCGCTAGGTGGCGACCCATTTTATGCCCCTGCAAGAGAAAAATCAGCGCTTCGGGTATAAGTATAACCCAAATTCCTCTCAATCATAAAATTTTTTAAAAGTTCAAATATTTAGTATTTGAACAAAATAAAATCTCTTTAGAGGTTCAAATTTAATAAATACAATAAATATTTTTGGTGTTTATGCATTATTTTTCACGGTTGAACATTTTATATAATTATATATGATTATATACAATCATATATGCTCATATATAATCATAAATATATCTAATGCAAGTTTCTGGGACGTTTTTCATTATACATCGCAAGTTTCTGGGATATCTCTAAGTTTCTGGGATATCCCAGAAAACTTCGGAGTATAACGCAAGTTTCTGGGACGATTAAACTACTGTCCATATCATAGTTTTTTGAAAATTTTTGTGTTTTAAAATACAAAAGTAACCGGAAACGAAAGCGGGCGCCGCAGGCGAACATCATTGGGGTCGGGGGTTGTGGGGTATTAGGTTATTGTACAATTGAATCATCTTTAAATTTCGAAAAGTCCCACTGGTATGGACAAACTTTTAAAAATCCCAGATACTTACATTACATGTTTTTATATATATCATCATGTACAATTATATAGAGACAATATCGGTATATAATTATGTATAGTAATATATGTATAAGTACTTATATAAAATTATATACAGGATGAGGAAAAAATATGGAAACCCCAGAAAATTTTAGAGAATGGTTACTGAAATAAAAAACTTAACTTGTACCTCACCTTCAAGGTCATTTTAAGGTCAACTTTTATTTTTTAAATGGGAACCCCTATTTTTAACATGAGCAATCGAAAGAACGGCAAATTCTACGTTCAGAAATGTATTGAGATCTAAGGTCAACGTTACTTCAATGGGTAAAAGAGAGGTGAAGTTTATGTTAGTATGAAAATGCCGGAAAATCTTGCAGGATGGGTGATTAATATAAAATTTCAATTTTTTCAAACCAGAATCCTTCTTTTAGCGTTACCCAGGAACAACGATGTGGACGTAGAAGGATTCTGTTCCCCTCAGGGTTCTTTTTTAAAGTGAGTTCCCCTCGCCACTCACTTGGGCTGCTTTTTAAAAGTGAGTTGCCCTCGCCTCTCACTTGGGGTGCTTTTTAAAAGTGAGTCGCCCTCGCCTCTCACTTGGGGTGCTTTTTTAAAGTAAGTTCCCTTCGCCTCTTACTTTTTGGTATGGTTTTGTACAACTACAATGAATGAGTTTACAACAGATGTTCAAAGTGTCCTCCACCAACTTCTTGGCAAAAACAGAGTGCGCGAGACAGAAGTGCGGGGAATAACAAGAACAGCAGCGAAGTTACGGCGGGCAAGGCGCCCCGCAGAATCAATCGAAACCAAATATCGGACAGGAAGGAAGCAGAGGAAGGATGACCAAGGGCATCGCAATCTGCACAGCGATCCTCGCAGTCCAAATAGCAGCGCTAAGGTAGGTCAAATTTTCTTTCCTTCAGTATTAATCAAGTACGTCCCCGTGGGTTATCGCGTCCGAGGGAGGTTTTTACAGCTCCCCCGTGTTAAAATAGGAAGCGCAGGTAAGCAAAAAAAATCGAACTAAATTAAGATAAGACAAAAGAGAAATGCCTTTCAAAGGGCTTGTTTCGCGATCGAAAAGCGATAAATTTCTGAACGCGAAGCGCGAAAAATCGATTCGGGAGGGCATTTACAATTACAATAAGTTCCGCTGCGACTATTCAGACGAAGACCGTTATGAATCAGTAGAAAAAGAAAGAAGTGCACAGAGAATATCGCGCCGTGGAGAAGAAGTGCAAAATAGCAATGAGAAAAATAAGAGAGCAGGAGCTCAATCGGGACTCAAGAACGGCGGCGCTTATGCAAGACGCGCACGGCCAGAGAAGCAGGTAACGACTGGGACAGAATTCCAGTATCGAACACAGAGCGATTTTTGCGAGAAAGCAATGCAGAAGTCATACAGCAACACAGCATGGGTATGCCAGTAAATACGCAAGAGGGGAGAGAAATTGCAGACATGCACTCGACTAGTGTGCCAATCAACACTCCATTCATGGACCTGCTATTGCAAGCGCAAGCCCTAGGATTCACGCTGACGCCGAACGTGCAAGTCCCAGACCAGAGGCTACAACAGGCAGAGCAGGCATATTTCGGCTTCCTGCCAGCGTCGACACCACCGCTGTGCACAGAGCCGCACAGCAGGAGACAACCATATGCGCAGGTAGCTTGACCACAAGTACAAGCACATTTACCACCAGCTCCGGCGGCGATGCATCAATTCGCTTAAGTGGCACCGCAGCCGCAGATGAACCAACAAGGTCACTATCAAGTAAGCCGGGTTGCACTTTACCAGGCAATCAACCATATCCCGGAATTTGATGGAACTCCAGATAAGTTCCCGCTGTTCAGCGCGGTCGTACGAGACACGCTTGAAACGTTTGGTCCGGTAAACGAAAAGCGCATCATCTATGCGCTTGGAAATAAGCTGAAGGGGCGTGCGGCCGTCGGCTATACAGCGTGGCTAGCACAATAAACATCAGTAGAGAGACTACTAAGCGAACTCTCTACTCAGTACAACAGAGCGAGCATGGCGGAGGAAATAATGATTCAACTGAAAGAAGTAAGGCAGAGACAAGGAGAATCGGCCGGAGATTACAGCTTAAGAGTGGAAAACTTATTGAACAGAGTGTTCACGATATACGAGTCAGCATCAGGATTGATCGAGGGAGAAAGGCAAATCCGTAAGGGATGCGCGGAGAGGGACGCGTTACAGTATTTCTTGTTCGGACTCTCAGATAGACTGGAGCAGAGAGTCAGGTGCGAAAGGCCGACCTCGCTGAGTGAAGCGGCGGCGATTGCAATAGACTTCGAGTGCAAACAGCCGAACCAGCTGCGCTCGTTAGAACGAGAGCACCGAACAGAGAGAGACTCGGAAAGAAGAGGAAGATACGAAACACCGCGGAGACAGATTGGCAACGAGAGCGCGCCCTTTTCATGTGGCTATTGCAGAATGAATAACCACAACGAAGCGAACTGCTTCAGAAAAAATAACATACAGAAAAAATGCAGTTACTGCGGAATTGTGAATCATGACTCAAAGGAATGCCGAATGTTGCAGAATAACGTAAATTCGGGCAGATTGCAGGCGAACAGAGGCTGCAAAGGAGGGAATGGCGTGAACCAGAATATTAACTACAATAACAACCATAATTATTATCGGAGGAACTTTACAAATGACAGATTCCAGGGCTATGACAACAGGAATCAAAATTATCGCGACAGAAACTGAGACACAAATTACAACTATAATAACAGGGGGACAGGATAAAATCAAAACTATACAAACAGAAATCCAAGAAATAATGCAGGACACTCAAACCAAGCGCGACAGGAAGAACGCGCGCAGGCCATACAAAACGTAAAGGAGCATTTAAACTCCGAGAGCGCTCGCTGCAGTCCTCAGGTGCCGAGCGGGCGAGGCCGCCAGTAAAATCAGCTGAGCAGCCGACACGAAAATTTGGGAAAATACGTTACGCGACCAACGGTCTCAAGCCGCCAACAGCAACGCTGAGAGCGAAGATTTAAAAAAAGAAAAATTTGGAAACTGTCGGTGAGGACGACAAAACGAATAAACAAGATGAATCGAAAGCATTCATAGGGCGTTTGTTTGAAATAAATGAGAGCGACAAGCGCGAGCAGATAGAAAGAAGAACAGAGAAAATCTTGCAGCAAGTAGACACTTCGGAGGGCAACGAGGAGGAAATGGAGCACGTGAAAGAGTTAATTCGAGAAAAACCATATGCCGGTGCAACCGGTGCAAGCGAAGCACTTCAGATATGTGCCTGCTTTAAAGGAGCAAATGCAGATTGAGATTGGAGAATTATTAAATCAGAGAATTATTGAGCCATCCACGTCTCAATATTCATCGAATACATGGATTCTGCCAAAACAGCCAGACGCGCAAGGAAACAAACGCTGGCGCGTGGTCACGGATTTTCGTCTCTTAAATGAAATAACTGTCGGCAGCTGCCACCCGCTCCCATTCCAAAGCGATATTTTAGATCACTTAGCGGCATCAAGATACATCACGGTTATCGATCTCAAACAGGGTTTTCATCAAGTCGAAGTTGAAGAAGCAAACAGACACAAAACGGCTTTTGCGGGTCCACATGGCCAATGCCAATACAAAAGAATGTCAAAGGGGCTCAGTGAATCACCAAACATATTTCTCAGAGCGATGTCCCTCGCACTTGCAGGCTTGCAAGGACGCGAGCTGGAAGTATAGTTAGACGACATCATGGTCTTTGCAACAGATTTAAAAGAACACGGAACGCGATTTCGCAGCCTATTTAAAGACTAGAAGAGGCAAATATGACGATCGAGCCGAAGAAATGCCAATTTTTAAAACGAGAAGCTGGCGTTTTGGGACACATAGTTGGCGACGGACAGATAAAAACGGATCAAAAAAAGATGGAGGCGGTGCAAAAATACCAGACACCAACGAGCACGAAAAAAATAAGGCAATTTTTCGGTCTCGTAAGCTATTATCGCCGGTTTATCGAAGGTTATGCAAAAATAGCGCACCCACTGCCGCAACTATTGAGACGAAACGCAAAATTTAGCTGGGGAGAAGCGCAAGAGAAAGCTTTTCAAAAACTAATAAATGCACTGTGCAGCGAACCAGTATTAACAGTTCCCGATTTTTCAAAGCCATTCATCGTCACTACGGACGCGTCGGATTACACGATAGGTGCGATTTTAAGTCAAGGAGATGATGGCAAAGATCGGCCATGCGAGTATGCTTCAAGATGCCTGAAAGGTAGCGAACTTCGCTACCCAACATACGACAAGGAGCTGCTATCGATAGTGTTCGCGAAGGAACAATTCAGACCTTATTTATATGGCCGAAAATTCACAGTAGTTACCGATCACGAGCCGCTAAAACATTATCACGCAACGAAAAAGCCAGATTTGCGAATCAACAGGCTAAAAACGGAACTTCGAGGATACAACTTCGACATAATATATCGCCTAGGTAAACTAAATAATGCTGACGCTCTGTCACGTAATCCAGTGATCGCAGAGGGAGAGAATAATCGAGAGCTCCCGCGCATTAAGCATTATCAGCTAGCGAGCAAACAAGAAAATGAGGGAGAAGAGCTCGATCTCGAAGTACCGCCGGCTCGGATTCTCGTCACGAGAGCTCCATTAATCCGAAAGCACACAAGTCGCTAAATACAGCAGAAGAAACAGGAGATTTGGAGAAAAACACCTCAGCGCTAGCTTGAAAAAAAACAAAAACGACACGAAGGAAGAAAAGAAAAAGATTGACCATGCGGAAAAAACATCGTCCGAGAAAAAGAGCATTAGAGAAAATTGACGCGAAATCTCTGATAAGCGAAGCCTAAACAGAAGGAAAATTGAGTTATATGGTCAGAAAGAAAAATTCTTCAAAGAAATTGGCAGCAAGCAGCACGCCAAAGACGGAATTTGCCTGAAAAAAGGGACATCAGGGGCAAGAAAAAAAGCTTGTCCACCCTCGCTCACACGCAAGAAATTACGGTTTGAGCTGAGCGAAGAAATCACAAAAACTTAATTGGATGTTCTCACCGAGCTGCATGCCAAAGCTAAGGAATCGGAAAAAGAACTGCAAGGAGCAGTCAAAATAGATAAAGAGGAGCACGCTGAGCAAGCTAAAGATCTGCTACTCTCTCTCAAACCTTGGAGCACACCAACGAGACATACGAGCGCGCCGGAGCTGGACCCGATAAAGGAGACACCCGAACCTCCGAGACGCTCGACGAGTGATCCGCTAGCTGCATTAAAAGAGCATCTAAGAAGAGGAGAAAATAATGAAGAGAGAAAATCTGCAGAGGATAAGACAGTAAAAGAACCAGAAAAAAAATTCGAAGTACGCTTCACGGTGGATATAAAAGCGCAAGAATATAACGGAAAAAAGGGAGCACAAATCGATATATGGGAAGCAGATAAAAAAGAAGAGAAAGAAAAAACTAGCAAAGCGCAAAATGAATCAAGTCCGGACCGGCAAAATAAACCGGCACCTGAAGAGCCCGAAGCGTTGGATGCGAGCTCACAGGGAACACATGAGTCATTTTACCTGCTGCAAAGCAATCTCGACTTTGACGAAATGTGAAGACTGCGACAGATAAGAAGCGAGCGAAAGGAAGAGCAGCGTCAAGATAAGAAGAATGAGCATCACAGGAAAAATCAAGCGCTCGCGAGCAAAATGGACGCAGTGCAAGAAGAGCAGGAAAGTGAACGTCCACCGCCATACGATGCATTGTTTGATGTTTAGTTATCGGTGAAAAGCACTCGAGCTTGCCTCCACGATAACTGTTTGAAAGGAAGGTTCAGGAGAGGTGAGAGCGGTGAGGCGCACACAATAAGAACTCCGGTCGTGCTATTACACTCAACAAGATTGTATTCTGCAGAAATACTTTAACAAGGTACAACAACTAATTACAACAACTTCTTCGGCGACGAGAACAATTTCTTTCACGCATGGTTCGTGTCGCGAATAACTCGTGATGATTTTCCTCTCTTAACGGTCGCGCGCGCGTGTTGCTTGCTTCGATGTCGCACGAGGTCTGGGGCGGAAGGAAGCTCCTCCCGCATAGTACCGTGATGCTACCGCCGCCTCAGCTGAGGGCGCTAGCGCGCCGTGTTCCAATCGCTGATGGCGTAAACTTCGCGCGGCAGCAAGAGTTGTTTGCGCCGGCTGCCTCCTGCTTGCACGCAGGTCCGTGCAGCTGGTGTCGCTGATGGTCGCACCACAGATGAAGGCCCTAACAATCCGAAAATCATAGAGAAATTCGAGGAAGTTAGAAAGTCTAAAGATAACGGGGAATCGATTTCACAAGGAGAGAGACAGAGCTGGGCATTATTGCTCACGTACGAAGAGAGCCAAGAATGCAGGGAAAATGATAAAGAATTTGTTCAAGACATTGATATTTGCGAAGATCCACCAGGAAATCGTATTTTCTTTTCATTAATAAAATTAAAGAGCCTTAATATCACCGCCACTCAACTACGAAGATAATTGCTGAACGCTCCAACAATGATGTACAGCGAAACTCCAGATGAAACCAAAAAGATCTTCTCATCTGACACGGAGTACGGGAACAGCGATTGCATATATATCTTCTCAAAAGAACATAACCAAAATATCTGTGTGCACTTGAAAAAACAATTTGGAGGATATATAAGCACACTTTGTCGCAAATACATCGAAGAACTTCATACATCTGCACCTGGAAAATTTACACTACACTCCATTATTTGAGAGACACTCGGCAGATAATCGGCGTAGAGATACAGAGGAAAGTCGGAATGAAGAGAATAATCATCAAAGGAAAAGGAAAAAGCAAAGTAAAACAAACAGCTCCAGTAGCGCGCAAGCAGGTAGCTAAAATATCAGCGCGGAGCAAAGTGCAAGCGAAGCATATGCACCACCCGGCCTTGATACAGTCTTGCCAAGCGACGAGAGCGCAGCGCGAACAGAGAGCGTTAGAGAGGTCGAGATAAGCAGAGCGCAATCGCCAACGTCACTCGACAATGCGATGATCGCAGAGGACAGCGCATCTAACGGGTGTGCCGAAAATAATAATAATCCAATTAACAAAATTAAAGGACTTAAACGCTACCGCGTTCAAAGCGCACGCCCACCGCGCGAAAAGCCGCCCTGGGCAATAAATGACGACGAAGAAACACCACCATTCTCGAAGTTAATAAAGATCAAATGCCACCCGTTTAAATACAGGGCAAATTTGGCGTATTTATTAACAGCGGATAAATACTTGGACACAGAAATTTTGGAAGCACTTATAGAGCATCAATACATAAACTCTGAAGAACTGAAAACCACCGAAATTTCAGTGGGAGAGATTAGAATCGCAGAATATAATGAATAAAAAATGCTTAAAAACTCTCAAACCGGTAGTGATCGCTAAAGATATAAAAAGCATGGGCATAGTGAAAGATCTGGCAATACTAACAGGCTCGGAATAGATTTATTTTTCTGAGTAATTTGAGACGATCTTTAATGGTTTACCATTGACGGCAGTGCTGTACGAAAACAATTTGCCAGTTTCAGCGGTCGAACAGCGGTTCAAGGTAATAAAAGAATACCATGAAGCTGCAGTGGGAGGACATCGAGGCATAAATAAAACGTACTCAAAAACTGCAAAGGATTTTTATTAGCGCAATATGCGACCAAATGTCCGACAATTCGTTCTGGGATTCAAAAACTACCAAGAAGGAAAATTGGTGAGGGTAATAACACGACTACCGCTCATAATATCGGATACGCCTTCGCAGCCTTTTGAAAAGATTTCGATAGATTTTTATGGCCCGCTCCACACAATGAAGAGCGGAAACAAATACATCCTAATGATACAAGCCTGGTTGTCTAAGTATATAATTCTTGTTCCGGTAAAAAACGCAAACGCTTAAGAGGTAGCGCGAGTACTAACCGAAAAAATAATATGTTACTTCGGGTCACCAGCAGCATTACTCTCGGATCAAGGGACGCACTTTCAGAACAGACTATTGGAGGAATTTGCACGATTATTCAGAATCGAGAAGTACAGCACCACAGTATATCATCCGCAAAGCAATGATGCAATAGAGAGAATGCACCACACTCTAACTGAATACATTAAGGCATATGTGCGCGAAAAAACGGAATGGGACGAATGGCTCTCGCTATTCATGCACGCATACAACTGCACAGAACATGAGAGTACAGGGTATGCGCCGCATGAAATAGTATTCGGTAGAACGGCAAAAACACCATCAAGCTTCCCGCCTAGAGTAAAATTACTCACATACGGCGATTTTATAGCAGACCTCATAGAGAATCTGAGTCAGCTTCAGACCCTGGCAGCTGTGAATCAAGTTCAAGCGAAGTACAGGTCAAAATACTATTATTACAGGAAGCTCAACACCAAACATTTCCGCACAGGTGAAATGGTCTATGTGTTGAAAGAGCCGCAAAACGGAAAACACGATGTAGAATACGAGGGATCACACGAGATAATAGACATCGACTACGAGAAGCACAACCTAAAACTGCAAAAAGACGGCAAAATAAAAGTCAGATACACGGACAATATCAAGAGAGCGACGATGCTTCTAGAGCCGCTACATGAAAGCAGTAACGAATAAAAAAACAAGGATATATATAAAGAAGGTAAAAGAGAAAACAGTTCTTTTTTACCGCGGTCCTTGGACGCACAGCAATTGCAAAAAAAAACAAACAGCAGCATACATTAAGAGGGAGTAGCACTTTTACTCGAAACCACTCTCGCAAAATCTGCGAACTCAGATATGTCGGCAAACGTAAATTCAAATTTAAAATTTTTTTATAGTTATTAATAAGCATTATCTTGGGAAAATCAATCCCAGTTGTATATTATATAAACTTCGACACCGCAGACAGCGCAAAAATACCGATCTATGAGGGCAAAAGCCGTGCACATATCTTCAGGTAAAAGAACCCCCCCCCCCCCCCCC
>UELU01139078.1:12207-25033 GCA_900490025.1 Megastigmus dorsalis
GCCCCTATCCCTGTTCATAAGGAAATCGGAGAAGCAAAGACGGCAGAAGCGATCTCGGCCTATCAAAGGTACGAGTAATTAGCCGAAACTCCAAAGAAAAAAAAAGAGAGAGAAGACATATACGTTTCCTATGGAATCCCTTTTCCGCATAAACCCTAACAAAACGGAGTCGAAGCGATTTAAGATTTAAGGATAGGCGCGAAAGATGAAGTAAAGACGGAGTGACATATCGGGTGCAGCAGAGAAAAAAAAGAGAGAGGGGACGACAATAAAAGCAGCGAGAAAAACAGAAGAGAAGCGCGGCAAGTGTCGGCCACGAACACATAAAAATTCAGCCGCGGGCACACAAAATTCGGCCACGGGCACACAAAATTCGGCCACGGTAATACGAAAGACGCGACCACGGAAGACGAGGCTAAATAAACGACGATGATAGGGAAGATGAAGCAACGGACGAAACAAGAAATGAACATGGGAAAGCTTTTTAGCATTAAAAATAAATTATTAAAGGAACATAAATGGACAAAACACACACAGTGAAAGAAATATAGAATACGGACGCCAGCATGGAGAGAGAAAACTACAGATAGCAGGCAGAGGAAAGACACTGCAGAAGAACTGAGATTGAAAACCGAAAGAGAGGGGAGCAATTGGGGAGTTGAGACTATCACGAAGACACCAGGCAACGGATAATCCTGTAGTCCTCAGTCGAGCAAAGGCTAGCAGCCGAACAAGCAAGCCAAGAAACCTCGTTTCACTAAACTCGAAACAGCCATGGCAGGCTTAGAAGGCTACAATTGGTTGGAGCAGTGGGAGCAGATGCGTCAATTCGACGAGGATTTCGACATCAATCATCGTAGGGGCCCAGCCGAGGAGGTGCCGTGCGGTTCCCTAGTAGACATCGGGGAAGACGAACAGCCTGCCCAAGCAGAAACGGAGGACGAGCTGAGCCGACTAATGGCAGACATGACATTAGAGAGCAGGCAGGACGGGTGAAATGCGGAGCCAGATAAGAAGCCCAGATACCGGGGAAGGAAGCGTCGCGCGAGAAAGGTAAGGGCGGGCCAGGTTGACCCTCTGGAATCACAATGAGACTAAAAGCTAGAGCCGAGGGAAAGAAGTCTGCTGGATGCAGTTTGACAAAACAGAACCAAGGAGCAGACGAGGAAATTCGAGGCCTTGATGACGGACCAGTGGGGAGACATGAGCTGGGAAGCGCAAAAGATGAGAATCGAAGAGTACCTACGATAAGGCGACTCACAAAAACATATAAATACACAATGAATAAGTGTGGATGTAAGTGATAAGTTTTTCCACTCAGAAAATCGATGAAGGCAAAAACCGTAATAAATTAGTGCGACAACAAAAAAAAATAAGAAAGAAAGTTCAATAAAAACAAAAAATAATAAAGCAAAAAAATTTTCTTTTCACTCCGGTGCGCAATCAAGAACCAACAGTAAGAGTGCGCAAGGGAATTACAGCGCAGAGACTCAGAGAACTTAAAAGATAAGCAGGTGGCCGGCAAGCAAGTCAGCACTTTGCATGCACAGCTAGCATACGTGCAGCTTCAAAAACCCTTATCATCAACACCAGACCCAAGGAATTCGTTGAGACTATGAACTCGGACGGGGAGAGGGAAGAGAAGTACTAGCAGAGGGTCCAACGCGACCTCAGTCTGTGCTCAGGAACGACGAGGCAGACACCTATGAGCAAAAAGTGAAATTCTACGACCATGTACGCATTCATGGGAATGGTAAAGATGCAGGAGGAGAAGCGGGAACGGGAAAATCTGGATGAAGAGCAGAGAGAGGTCACTCCACAACTCACTCTATACAGCCGGGTCACAGAACAGGCGAGAGCCGGACAGGCTAGCGAAGAAGAGAAGGAGCAGGATGAGTCAAAGGAAGAACCGACCACGAGCATAAGGAAGATGCTAGCGGAAGAGTGCATGCCGAGAAACCAAAAAGAGTTCCAGGCGCTGATGGCGGTAAGGATCAAGAAATGGGAAGAAAAGACACAGAAGACAAAGAAGAGGGAGTGGATCGAACACTTCTTGTCAGGAAGATGGGAGCCCAGAACGGCTATGCAGAAAATGCAACTTGAAGCGGCGGAGTACCGCCTACGAGAAAGACATGAAAAGTACGGCAGAGCCGGCCGAAATCATCAGGAGGAAGAAGGGGAGCCCGAGACGTCAGAAGATTGGGACGCAGAATAAAGTGAAAACAAAAGTGTGCGAATAAGAGCAAGTAGTGCAAAATCATAGCTAACTGTAGTGAGAATCAGATCTCCGTAGAGAAAAAAAAAATGTGACCAATAGTTCAATAAAGAAAATCTTTAATACAAATTATGTTAAAAAAAACGTTCACTTACCGTCACTCCAATCCCCCCCCAAAAAAAATCCCAACACTATAACTAAACTTATTAAAAAAAATAATGATTCGAAATTGCCATAAATAAATACATATACGTTTTTCTCAGTTTTAAAACATAAAAGTAAAGTAAATTGACTGTCAAAAATAAAGGCATGTACGTTTTTCTCAGTTTTAAAACATAAATTAAAGTAAATTGATTGTCAAAAATAAAACATATACGTTTTTATCAGTTTTAAAACTTATATACATATATAAAACATAAGTAACGTAAATTGATTGTCAAAAATAAACACATATACGAGTGTTTGTAGTTTCAAAATTTTTAAATTTTTTAGAGCATAAAGTAACGTAATTTGATTGGAAAAAATATATATATACAAATTTGCTCAGTATCAGAACTCAAACATTATAGAGATTAAGTAACATAAATTGATTGGCAAGAATAAATAAATAAATATATATATATATATATTATAACGGGGGAATTTGACGTACATGCAGCGGCACTGACATATATATTATTGTATAAACTGTGCAAAAGGGGGTTGACAGAATATATATATCTACTGTCCACATAATTATATATGTTTTTCTTTAATTAACCAGGTCCTCACAATTATTCCATAAAAGAGCGAGTCCGTACGGAGCGCGTGGCGCTATCCACGGATATAAATAATAAATATATATATATATATATTTAAGTTGCGAGCGGGGTGCAGGACTCTATGCATTAGCATACAGTTCCGTGCTTCACCCGTAACACCTCCTAGTCATACACGCGGGGAAGCTACCGAGTCGCTCCCACACTCAGTCAAATTCCCCCGTTATAATATATATATGTATATATATATATATACAGGTTTTGTTCAGTTTCAAAACTCAAACATAGAAAACATAAAGTAGCTTAAGTTGTCGTAAAGAAAAAACATATATATACAAATTTCTTTCTGTTCGAAATTCATATAGATATAATGAATAAAGGAACTTAAACCAATAGTCAAAAGAAAGATATACACGAATAGGCATAAAACATAAAGTAGCTTAAATTGTTTGTAAAAAAAAAAAAGATATACACACAAATCTTTTGTTCAACTTTAAAATACAAATATATACAGACAATAAGGAAGCTTAAATTAATTGTCAGAATATATATACGAATTCATCGGTTTTGCAAAGGCTTACAACAATCGTCAAAACGTATACACACAAACTCAGCAGGTCTAGAATTCAAATACAAAAAAAGTTTTTTTTTTTACATAAAACAGTCATAAATAATATAAGAAAACAAGGAATAACTGTCATATCTATAGAGGAAAACACATGAGAAATTCAAGAGACACCGAGGCAACAGGAAAAGGAGAGAGAGGGAAAGATGGAGCAGAACGAACTGGCAGCACGTAAGCAGCTGACGGTGAACATGAGAATAAGAGGACATGAGAGAGAGAGAGAGAGAGAGAGAGAGAGAGAGAGAGAGAGAGAGAACGAAGGCGACGCGCGCACGGACGATCAACGAATGGGATAATAACGGGTGGCGCGAAAGCTAAACGATAACGGGTGACTCGACAGAAAGAGAACAAAAAAACAAATATTATATAATTAACAAAATATAAAGCAAATCAAAGAAAAAGAACCAAACCCAAAATCACGGGGACATAATGGCACACAACCCTACCAATATAAATCTCGTTGTAGATGGACAAGCGCGATACAAACAAAACAACTCTATGTATCGCGAATAGAGACAAACATTGGAGCCATCACAGAAAAAATCGGCACGCTCAGAACAACGAGCACCAACTGGATAATCATTCAAAAAATCAATCTGGACCCAAATCTCTCAGCGTATGAACGAATTACGCGAGTATGGAAAACCACGTACGAAACCTGTCTAGCACGCGTCCGCGCGTGTACACAAAATCCAAGACTAAGGAGTCTACGGGACAAAATAAAGAAAATTGTCAAAATAAAGAACAAGTGACAATGATAGAACTGATCCAAGGACACGGCCAAGAAGGCACAACAAGGGAAAGACGCTCAGTGTTACCCTTTGTGGGGAAACTCAGCCGCCTACTTTTCGGGACGCTGGACGAAGAATCGGAAAGAAATTTGAGGCAAGCCATGGAAATAGAAGCCAACAACACGAGAAAACTAGCAAGTCTGCTGGCGAACCAAACAGAAATTTTGCAGACACAACTGACATCGATGAGCATGAAGCTGGAAAATCTTGAAAACATAATTAATGACAGCCAATGGCAAGCCACCTTCAAAGAGGCGACGACCGTCATCGAAGAGCACATGGTGACATACGCATTAAACACAGAAATAATAACAGACGCGGTCCTTTTCGCGGCGAAAGGAGCACTACATCCAAAATTCATAGACCCGAAACTAATTGTAAATACAGCGGCCCTAATTAAAAAGACAGTGACAGACGCAACCTTCCCACTGGAAGCAACCGACTCCGTTTTGGAACTCTTCGAAATCACTAACATAAACATACTTTTCAAGAACTCTCATTTAATTTACTATATCACAATTCCACTACTAGACTTACAAATTTACGAACTCTACAAAATCGCCCCACTACCGCACAAACAATACACGACAAACCACTCACACACACTCGTTTACATCTGGCCCGAGAATCAGTTTACGGCCATAGACAGGGAAACAATCACCTACATCCCCATGAGGAGCCACCCGATAGACGAATGCAAAAAGAAAACGAGCCTCTTAATTTGCATGAAAATCAAAACACAGAACCGGTACGAGAGGTAAAAGAATACGCGCCATGCGAACTCAAAATAATATTGAATATGACAATGACAGACTTGAAAGACTGCAACATAAAAGTGGCAATCTTACATGAAACTTTTTGGCTACGACTTCACACAATGAATAAATGGGTCTTTTCCACAGTAAGCGAAGAAAACTTATTTATTCAGTCCAGGAAAAAGGGATTCATATCGAGGAAAATTAACGGAACGGGGATACTGAAACTGGGCCCGGAATGCTCAGCACACACGGCAGACGCATGACTAACAACATCACGCGAAATTACGATACAAGCACCGGAAACAATCTTATCATCGAATTAAACATCGAAGCAATACTAAAACGAATACGAGACGAGACAAATGACGAACAATTGGACCTCGTTTCGCTGCTAGACGACGTAGCAGAGATCAGTTCGCAGAGCGGAACAAACGCAGACGCCTTGAAAACGGGCACAGCTCTGAAACGAATCATCGCGAAGGCACGGGCCTTGAGCGAGTTTAAGAAAACTGCGAGAAATTTCGACAAATTCAAGCAAGACACTTTAGTATACGGCGGCTCCACGATAGGATTGCTAATAACCGGACTTATTGCTTGGAAATGCCTCTCTCCGGTGGGTCCCCTTTTACTAATTTGTTTTAGATTATTTTCAGGGTGAAAGAACAACCGCCAGAACAATATCGAAATGGAAGAAATCAGAACAGCGACAAAAAAAGGACGACGCAAACACAAAACGAGACGCCCACATAGAAGGAAGCAAGGGCCAGATGATTTGTCCCAATCGGACCTTTAACGCCGATCAGGAAGATAGCGAGCGAGCGCAGGAGCGCGGGGAAACAGGCGCATCAGCAACACACAAAGCGCCAAACGAACAGTAAACAGCTGACGCAAGCCAACCTCGAGCAAGGGCAAGTGCAATGCTCAAAAACGAGAGCCAAGAACGCCATAAAAACGACTTGCACAGATAAGGAAAAAGAGAGAAGCGCAAACACAAACAAGATAAAAAATGAAGACACGAAAAAATAAGAAGAGAGAAGAAAGAAGAAAAATTATAAAAGACCTATTTAAGAAATAAATAACAAAAACAAGAACTTTTCAAAGAACGACATGTAAATAAATGAATAAGAGAGAGAGTGGAAAAATACATTTGTATTATATAAAATGAAATATTAATAGAATAGGCACACAGACACTTTAACTCACACATAAATAATCAGGCATACATAAACGCGAACAAACTGAAACAAAATAAATTAGATAGGATGGAGCAGATTAAGAATATTTAATTTGTAAAGGAAAAAAGGAGGCCGCCTCAGGTAAACAACTTAATAATATAATAACAATAATAATAAGATTATTGAAATGAACAGGTAAATTTTTTTTGAAAAGGGTAAGCCTCCCTTTTTACCTACAGCAGATAAGAAATTAGGGAAATAGAAATAGGATAAAACTAAGGAGGTAAAATCAAGAGAAAGAAAATAAACAAAATTTGAAAAAAAAAAGAATAACATACACAAATGTAAAGGAGAAAAAGAGGCCGCCGGTAAACAACCTAGCATTTTCAAAAAAAAAACGATCCTCAAACGGACTTAAGCCAAATATCCTCTTTTTCTCCCACAGATCGTAGGAAATAGAATGGTGTTTTGCGCAGCAAAACATCAGCGAAGAAACATAAAATTAGAACTATAGGATAGATAAAGATAGGGACAGTCAATCCTCTGGAGGAGGGAAAGGCCAACGAGGGCGTCGGCCACGCGGCCTTGGACGTGTCACGTACGCGACTTGGCTGCTTCGTTCCCACGCGCAGCCAGCGCCTACTTGACACCTGCCCTTCGCCAAATTTCACTCCCGCGCGAGATCCTGCTGACTCGCGTGAGAAGATCCAACCTCCCTCGAGATGGACAGACTTCGGAAACCGAGTCTAGCTCGAGCCGCGAGGAACGCGAAATCCACGAAACCTTTGATCTTTTTGATACTCGGTGGTCTACACATGAAAAAAAAATTAAAATCATGTACCAAGCATATAGGCCTTTAGTTTTACTGCAAAACTGTCGAATCTTATGATATTCCTATATACGAAAGTCAATAGAACGTTTCTGGGAGACTTTAAAAAATGAAAAACCTCGAAATTAGTACTTTTTCAAGCGATACTCTGCAAATTTATTTTTGATTTTTATTCATAACATTTAGAGGCATGTGTGAATCGTTTTGAAATTAAAGTCAGATATACTTTTTACAATGACTGTTCAAGTTATCTATGTGAAATGAGTGTACCGCTCAACGGCTCATAATGATCAGCACTGAAAGTAGCGATACTCCATTTTGGGAAATTAAAAATTTTCGAAGTTTTTTGTTTACAATTTTTTGAGGCATTTAAAAATTGAAATGTTGGTTACGCATAACGATTCCTGTTCAAAATACGAAAAAATTTGCGTGCAATTTTGATGTGCCATAAAATATGTTGAAGCTGGAAGGCGCTATATTGACGCTCATGCTCACGTATTTTTTTTTGAAAACATGTTTTTTCGTTAGTACAGCAGTATTTTTACTTTTATTACTTTAAAACTTCTTGTAATCTATTATACTTCACTACAGTAATTTATTGTCAAAACCCTCGTCTTGGCCGATCGATATATCGAACGTTATTGAGGTCTACGTGAGTGTCAATTACGTTGATTTTCCATGAAATATTAAAAATCGTACGAAAATGCAGAAAATTAATATTTCATTATTGCCAAACTGTACTTATGTTGCAAATAAAGGAAAAAAAAATATATTATATAATGTGACTTTAAAAAAATTATTTTGATGGAAAAAATGTCTAGTTTTATCGTTCTATAAAATTAAATAAAAAACGTACATTGAGAAAGAGGACTTATTGACTATAAACATTGCGTATATACACATTGTATAATATTTTGCTGTTCACTTAATATACGTATGTATATGATTATTATATACATTGTAACCGGTTCACCATACCTAAAACATATAAATATTAAAATTATTATAAACTGACAAAGATCTTTCTATCGGTCTTACAGTCTAATCAATATTCATGGGCAATCAGATTGCCCTTGTTTACAATCACCCCCGAAGAATCTGAAATAAACTTATATTTAACTCTGAAATAAACATTTATTAGTAAAGGACAATCTGACCGCCCCTCACCACCAAAACATGCCCGACGTTTCGCCCGCTCCGGCTCCTCCTCAGGGACTGAAATGGAAAGCATGTTTAGCCTCCTTATATACCCACCCCTCTATCCATCCCTCCTCTCCCCAACCTAACCCACCACCACCAAATAACCATTATTCACTAAAAGAACCTAAAATCAAAAAAGGAATTATTATAAATTATATCATATATTTATTAACTAAAAATGAACTAAACTAAATACAAGCATTTCACAATTTTAGAACATTACCATTCAATTAATATTTGAATTGTCGCGACACTACCAGTGCACTGAGTCACGATGCATGTCAATATACCAGTCACATAACCAGGTACTACGACGATGTATTTGAGGATTTAATATTTTCGTACCAGACGCAGAAACCGTGCGCATCCGAAGTAGCACACGCCAGGGAACATGATGATATCAAACATTTGGCAGCAGAATGAGGTTACAGCATTAATCCTGAACCGGAATCTGATGAAAGAGAGAAGCAATAAATTAATACCAGCAATAATATAATAACAAAACAAAAAAAGCAAGAAAATGAATGAAACACAAACACATATGAGAAAAGCAACAATTACGCAGTAACAAATGCTACCAACAAACACAAAATTATAAGACACACACACATACAACAACTGACAGAAAAAAACATTAAAAAACGACTATACAAAACACAACATGCATGAAACATAACCCCAAAAAGATTACAACGATACAATCAATTATTATTTTAATTTTAAACAATCTGACACTTACTTATAAGGCTTGAATAAGATTTTTTCAACACTCACGCACACTACGGCATACACAATTTACCGGAAAAATCCTTTGCAAGGCTCGATTTTCGCGGTAAATCTTGTGTAGGACCTGCAACCATCCATCAAATCACTCCTGTTCTACCTGCCGAATAAGCAGGTAAGCAGCAAAGGAAAGATATCCCCAGTGGAGAGTTCTTTCCAAGTCGTATTCGAAAGAATACAGCGACGAGAAGAAAGGCAGGATTATCCAAAGTGGAGAACGCTGCCGCTTCTCAATCCCTTTCCTTCATACAAGAAGAAAGGCAGGCTTATTCGAAGTGAAGAACGCTGCCACTTCTTGAATCCTCTCACACACCCACTCCTTAAAAACCATTTAGCTGTCCGAATCGCGTGGTATATGCTAAAAAGAAAACTTCTTTTTTAAATGCATTTCGAGACACCGGCACATTACACACAATATTAAGTACACAGCTGATCGGTCGGAACAAATCAAGACACATGTTCAAACATAGCGACACCTAACATACATCGGACAAATTAAAGTTTAATTTACCGACTGTAGATTCTTCGCGCCAAATTTAAAAATCTAAATTGTATAGTTTGAACTTGTAATTTATACTAGCTCAATTTCAAGACAAGTAAATAGGTAGAACTTAATAAATGAAACATAATATTTCTTATAAAATAAATATATATAATTTATTTATTTACCAATCCTTACCTTTTTCTCAGTACTTATTATTATTATTATTATTATTATTAATATATAAATAAGAGAACCTTACAAAATATTGTACATTACTGTTTTTTATACATATAGTTTATTTCTGAATAAATATTTTATTTGTTTCAAACTGTAAATACTAAAATTCTTCATTCATATTCAATTTTTCCCCTCACTTTATCTACCTGCATCATTTTTCTAAACTCTTACTTGATACTTTTTTTTAAATTAACTATATGTACAATAAAAAAAAAACCATATAATAACGATGAATTAAAGATCAATTGATTTTTTTGGACAAAATCTGGTTTTAAATTTTTTTTGCTATAAAATTTTGAGGCATCATTAAAAACGAGTTACGCAAATATATTATTGTCTAAGAACGTTAAAGAAACATGCCCGAAAAATTAAAAAATGTGTACCTTAACATTTGAAATTGGATTTTGTTTTTGTGAAAAATCAAAGGCTTCAAGGATTTCCCCATATATTACATGCATCCTTGTTATATAAGAATTGTTTTTATTATTTTTAGCTTATATTTCATATTATTATTGATATAATTTATAATATTTATAATATATTTAAAATATATAATAATTAAAAACTTATACTTGTACATTACGTATAGACTACTTGTACATTATGTACAGACTACTTGTACTTCACATACATTCAATTTTTCAAGAAAATTTTTGACACATGTTAGAAATCTTTCCTGAAATATTTTGCGAGAGATTTCTGTAATATTTCAGAAAAATTTCATGTTTTTTAATCGGTTTGCTATTTAAATATTTAGTTGAAAGTTTAGAAAAAATAAGTTGCTCATATCTAAACTACATCTATAATAATAATAATCGTTATATATAATGTAACAGGGTATTTCGGGGAGTAACTGTACGACGGGTACTCACCCCGGGACGTACCGAGCACGTCCAACGGCAACTCAAATCACGAGTTGCCGCGGCCTGTTACAACGTAAGAGCTCCGTGCTCTCACTTCTCTAGTTCTCGGTGTGTCTGTGTGCGTGCGTATCCCTACACACGCCCCGCTGGCTCTCTTTGCCGGGCTCGACCGCTCGGCTTATGACTTGCAGCTGATTGCTGTAAGTCCCGCGGAGAGTGGCGATAATCGTGGCTCGGACATGGGAAATTAGTAACAAGTAAAGCGCTGGACGAATAAACTATAACAATGACGTTTATTCGTCTACGAAAAATAAATCACATACAAAAATACGCGAGATGTTAGTGTGTGCGCGCCAGCCGTTGCCGTCGAACGCGCACACTTCAATTTGAATTTAACAGAAAGAAAAACGAATGAAAGGCCGAACGTACCGAACGTTCGAATAATTTTTCCTTCCGAATATAATGTTCTTGGCTATACTCGGAGACTAGCCGTGTCTCCGACGTAAACACGCCGGTACGTGTTTACCCGCGCGACCTACAAAGTTCGTACAGTGCTGTGCTGACACTCACAACCGTGTGAGTATACGAGAAAGAGAGAAACACGATACGAAAGAATGTTGGGATTCCGTATCCGAACGACTTCGTTAGGCCGCTTTATTCGCCGCACGCGTAATAAAATCGCAACTTACTTGGCACAAGGAGTGTCCCTTCGAGAAACTCCTTGTTCCTATTCTTTTCCTCTTGAGTGGCCGGCCGGTCCACTCACCTCGCAACAAAATAGCCGAGGGAACTCGCCGGTCCCTCCGCACGCCGCTGCAGTTGGAGTAGGCGGGGAATATTCCTCCCCGAATACGTCGCAGCACGAATGGCAATAGCAATGCCCTCCGTGTCGAACACTCCACCACACTACTAAACAAATGACGCGATGAAAACACCCGCGTAAGCTAATCGCTCGCGATTCCAATTTCCCGGTATTCAAACTTTTCTCTTGCGCACGTCTGTTGCTGTTCACAGCTGCGGTCTCTCTCCCTCGAGTTTTTCGGGGCTGGTGCGATCCTGCCGATCGCGCCATATCTCTCTCTCGCTCGCTCTCATGGTTAAGCATGAGAGCACCACCGGTAGGTGCTTCACTCCCTCGCGCGCGGCAGATAATGTTATTAGCCGCGGTCGTCTAGTTGTTGCTCGCGAGGACGCAAATTATTACGAGAATAATTACGCGTCCCAATAAGCACATTTTTTGTTAATTCAAAATTATTTTTAATAGTTTTTAAAATAGTTTTCGTATTTAGTAAATTTTTTAATTTAATACGAAATATTCATTTCTTAAATAATTATATTATATTATATATAGTATTTGCAATCTCGTTCCTAAGACGAACTTATACATCGTACATACATTCATGAAAATGTACTCAGTACAACAATATTTTGTGCGCATAATAATTTAAATAATAAGCAAACATAAATAATTAAGTTATGATATTAATTAATATAAAAATATCAAACGTATAAGAGTATAAAACTTAGTATAAAAGTATAAAAGTATGAAACGTTTTATAATAATATAATCGATCTCAAAATAATATAAATTATGGAAAAATAAGGCATATAACGGTACAATGTCGGTATAATACAAAATCGGTATAATGACACTATGGTTCATTATTTTCATTTTCTTCAGGTGGTATTATAGGTTCAAACGCCTTATGCTTTAAAGCTCGTCTAGAAAATTAAATAAGTTATTCAAATTTTATAAACTAAGTAATACATAACATTAATTAAGTAGAGCATCAACAAAAGACGCAATGATTTTTATAGCTTAAGGAAGCTGTTTCTGGAAGCTGTTGAACAAGCCTAAAGTTATTTGAAACGGATACTATATATATATATATACAGGATGGATTAATTTCGGTTAACAGGACATATACCATTCGATAGATCTCAAAATTCTAAGAATAACGTATATTTCTCGTTTTTCAATCCGACAATTAGTTTCCGAGTTATTAATTGTTAAAAGTTAAGAAGATGAGCCAATCAGCGGGCGGCTATAGCGGACGGCAGTATCGGCGGCGAAAGGTGGAATGGAGCAGCGCGAAGAAGTAGGGAGT
>UELU01139079.1:7549-31879 GCA_900490025.1 Megastigmus dorsalis
CCCCCCCCCTTCGCCTTTACACACATCGTATAGCCAAGCAGCAGCGAAATCTGCGAGACTCGACTCTCCGTCTCTCTCCATCATTCGTCCCCGTCCTTACTCGCGACGTTTGCCGGCTCGGATATCGCGGATATAAAGCCTCGAGACGTGCGCTGCTACTACTACTACTGCGGACAAAGTAGCAGCCCCAGCAGCAGCAGCACGTGCACACGGAAAGTGACAGCGAGAGAGAGAGAGAGAGAGAGCGACTCTCGTGTATAGCCTCGTTTTTCCATATGTGCCAGAGCCGAGCGGCGCGGCCGTGGAGGGGAGTAAGGAAGGCAGCAGTGTGTAGAGCTTCGACTGACCCGAATTCAAGCTCAAACCCGCACGGAGAGAAAGAGAGAGAGAGGGAGAGAGAGAAAGGGGGGAGGGAGAAACAGATGTATACAGATATAAATGGGGAGAAATGCCTGTTCCCCTCTCGCAGTCTCTCGCTTTTGCTCCGCATTTCGGGAGCAAATAGAATGGCGGAGAGAGAGAAAGAGAGAGAGAGAGAGAGAGTGGAGCGGATACGTATATATAGCGGGGAGGGAAGAGATAGCGCGCGCGGAGAGACGCAAAAGGATGCTGAGAGGTGAGGGCAAAGCAGTAATTTCAGGATGCAGACGTATACAGCGTATACAGAGAGAGGGAGTAAAAGAGAGAGAGAGAGAGACTTGGCTGAGTTTACCCATTGATTTTCCCTTTGCTCTATTTCTATTTGCCTCTTGCTTGCTCTCCGCTTATGCCTCTCTCTCTCTCTCTCTCTCTCTCTCTCTATGTGCATGTGCAGCAGGCTTTCGAGCCACGCGTACTACACCGCCCGCGAGTTTTCTTTAGGCATTTTCCGCTTGCTCGCTTGCTTCCACTCTATCTCTCTCTCTCTTGGCTCTCTCTCTCCCTGGCTCTTCTTTTCCCCTGTTCGCTCATCTGCTGCCGCGATTTTCGTTGATTTCTTGGAGGTGGAGTTTGGGTTATCTTGATAGCTACAGCGCCTTATCCGCACAATGGCCAAATGCTCTTTTGATGCTGCTGCTCTTGAAATTCGTAATATCTCTCGGGCCTTATTTTTATCTGTCTCCATGATAATATTTCTACATTTTTATGGTCCATGATGATTAATAAACTTTTAAATCAAAGATTAAAAGCTTGTCATCAATCTCAAGAGACTCCGTAGTTGGTATAAAATTGACGAATATGATAATCCAGTATAACCCCTCGAACTCACTACAACGGAATAAATTATTATTACCAAATTCATTTTGGATAATTTCAACTTTTCTAATTGTACTACCGCAGTAGGGCTTTGCAATAAAGACAGCGTCAAATTCGAATGCCATTCTTAAAAGCGAATTCTCATATTATAAACTCCATTACTATAGGCGCGAGCTAAAAATAACTTGCAGGCCGGATTCCTAAAAATTCGTAACTCCCACGAGCTCCATTATTCCCTCTCCTATAACGCGGAAGAATTCAGGGAAAAACTTGGCGAATATTGCCGAGGCGGCGGCGGCGGCGACAAAGCACAAAGAACGGAAAAAAGCAGCGCGCGGCTCTCGTCGCGATCGAGGGAGCATATAGTGCATTTCGCGTTCACTGCGACCCGCGCAAAATAAAGCGAGAGCACCAGCCAGCAGCTTCCGTATATATACAGGTCGCCTGCACCACACACACACACACATATATATATATATATATATATATAATATGTACATAACCAGGACGGTATATGCGCCGCGCATCGCCGATTCCCGCTACTTCGCCCATATAGTGCATCCGATGCGGTTTGTTGGCTGCGAATTCTGCCACCCCGATATTCCAACCTTTCTCTGTCTCATTCTCTCTCAGTGTGTGACGCCAACTTTTCCTTCTCTCTTACTCTCTCGCTCTCTCTCTCTCTCTCTCTCTCTCTCTCTGTGCGCTGAGCAATAAAGGAAATTAGCCTGTCTGGGGAGAACGAGAGGAGAACTTTTCTTCTTCCACCATCTGGCCAACAGGATAATAGTTTCATTTCTGACAAAGATTGCAATTTTCCTGGAACTGGTTTGCTTCGGGGACGAGTCGCGCGCGCACTTGCCCACGGGGCTGAAGTGGAAAAAAAATAATAAAACTATACACGGGTATTTTTGGGTAATTGGACAGCTCTTGCGTGTACGACCGTCTCGAGCCTTTCGCTAGAATTAGCGGACCTTGAGGTACATACTTGGGATAAATGTACGTTCTCGAGCACTAATTCGAGTGTAATTGTAGTTCGAAAGTACGAATTAATTAGACGGAAACTCCATTATGTCTTGTTGTTTTATTAAAATTAGAGACGGTTAAACGATCGATATAATTCCAAGATGATAAATTATTGAAAAGTATAAACTTTTAAGCTTGAGTATTGTTTTTTTCCTTTTTTTTATATTGATGTGTGCTAGAGATACATGGATTGATACACAAAATGATATGAATGAAATATTGGAGTATGTAAGCGAATGGTTAGCTTTAAACAAGTTGTCTCTTAATGTCAATAAGACAGTCTATATGGCATTCGGTAATTATTGTGATAGTGTACCAAATAACTTGGAAATTAAAATTGGTGAGCAGAAGATTTATAGAGTTGAAAGTTGTAAATATTGGGGGGTAATTTTGGATTATAATGTTAAATGGGATAAACATATTGAAAATATTGTAAGCAAAGTTAAATATTTATTATTTGTTTTTTACAAGTTGGCAAAAATCATGGATATAAATGAATATTGAACAACTGTTTATTCTGGAATCTCTTACATATCATTATGATGAACTTAAGAATAAATATTTAAATCAAACAATTAATACCAGGAACAAAAATCTTCAAATACCAAAAATTAGTAAAAAGGTTAGCAATAAAAACAGCTATGTTGTTGCTATACGAACATACAACTCGCTAGAAAATGATTTAAAGAACTTGCAATGTAATAAAAACACTCTAAAGAAAAAGTTTAGAGAATGGATTATCAAAAATTATTAAAATATTAGAGATTTATTTATGTTGATATGTAGTGAAATTATTTTAAAGAACGTATATAACGTTCAGTTATTTTAGTTATAAGTTAGTTATGTAAGTTTTTGTATGTATGTACTTTTTTGTACCAGACCTACGCTCAGATAATCTCATTTACCTTTAGTAGGAAATCTATGTATTTTTCTGGTGTCAATAAATAAATAAATAAATATTGATTGCAATTTGTTTTTGTGTACAATATTCTCTTTGTTTTCTAAAGATTCGGAAAAGGTTTCTCATGTTTTTATTCGATACTTCAAAGGAGTATAATTAAGCGAAGCAGAATAAAGAAAAACTTTTGAAATGTATAAGGTAGTTTAAACAGAAGAAGTATTAAAAGTTAAGATTCTTATGAAATAACTTACCCAACATTATAACTTATGTTTGAAAATATACAAAAGTTGAATATGACTGATATGAAAATTTATATACATTAGGTATACTTAGAGTCTTATAATATTGATGCTTATTCCAACAAGCAACAGCAATTTAGTATTAAACATTAATTGCGCAAATTTTTTTTCCAACTTTAAAATAATTCAGTTTTCCAATTTTTTGAAGTTGTATCACGTATTCAATTAACTTGTAAATAAGTAGAAAATCGAGATTGAAAAGATGCGGTGTAGTTTATGGGGCAATTGAAGCGACGCTACGCACTCTTCGCATAAAGCAATAAAATATTAATAAGAGCTGCAGGATTTTTTCGTGAATTTATTTAAAATTGTAGGAGGGCATCATTCTTTAATAAAAAAAGTCCAACGCAGCTCAGTAAAAAGAATGTTCAACGTGCTAAGGGTTGTTTCTTCTCTAGAGGTTAGGTTTCATAAAAAGTAAAGTTTATTTACGAGCATCCTATGCGTAAAGTGTAATTTATATGAAGGCGCCTCTTACCGCTTGGGCTTATATATTATTATACCTTTACTCGCGTTGCCCGTTATAATACAGAACTCATGCATCATATTGCGGACGAAAATAAATTAGTGGGAATTTAAAGAAAATTAAGCTAATAAACAGGGGAAATTAATACCGCTATTGCGATCTACGGTTAATAAACAATTCTGTTTTATATTAATTAATAAACTTTTCTCATATATGCTCGCAATGAATTTCTTCGAACGAATTTCCAGACGCACAAACATATTCAACTGTTCGAGGATTGCTATATATTTCGACTAAAGTTGAAATTCAACTGTTATCATTGCCCTATTCCCAGCGAAATTATTACATCTGCTGTCGTATTTCTGATGAAAGTCCGTTTCGTTTATACTCTCCGGTCCGAGTAAAGATGCAAATAGCTGAAACAATATCGCGCGTACACGCGCGCGTCTCTCAGCAACGAGCCTCCGCGGACTCGATTCTATCGCTTATCGTTTCTCCTATCATTTACATAATACGGGCGTTACTAAGTTAATCCTTAAGGATTCAGTTGAATTGTCCTCGTGCTTTAATCTTCTCTCGTGCATTTTGCTGCCGTACATGTATAAGTATATGCATGTGTATATATATATATATATATAACCAGAGAGCCGCGCGACTCCCGAGTAATCAAAGCACGTAGCACGAAACACAAGCGTATTATAGACTTTGCTTCCTTCTCTTTCTCTCTCTCTCTCTCTCTCTCTCTCTCTCTCTCTCTCTCTCTCTACTCTCCCTTCTCGCCGACTATAAATCGCTCATAGTCCATTTTTTCCCCAATAGTTCGCGAACTATCAAACTCGCGTTAGCAATGCCCGCGAAAAAAGTTTATATCCCATCATACATGCGAACCATGCTTAATTAAAAATCATATAAAATAATGTGTCGTGTAAAATTCGAACATCCATTAATTTTTAATGAGTACAAACTTGTACGCGTTACCTTATGAATGAAGTATCGATGAAATAATAAGGAAAGAGTTAGAATGATTAGGTCTTCTGAATAAGCCACTAATGAGAGTTAATCAAGTGTAACTTACAAGGGGAGTCCACACCGTCCGAATCCCGGATTTTGCTAAAACTTTACAGAGATGTTCTATGGCCTTTTTCGTTCCAAAGTTATGAGCGATTTCGAAATTTTAGCATTTTTCGGTCCAAAGTTATGAGCGATCGAAAATTGAGTTAATTTTGGACGTATTTTTCAACTGAAATAAACGCTACATTTTAAAAAAATTAACTGAATTTCTAATGGCTCATAACTTTGGAACGAAAAATGCTAATAACTCGTTCTAAAATGCAAATAAAAACTTATTGTCTGTACCTTCGATATCTCTTTTGTAACATTTTCTACAATGTATATTCGCCTTACAATAAAGGTTTAAAGACAACCAAAAAATTTTCATGTAGTTTAATTAAATGGGCCTTCTCGGCCTGTAGGACCTTTTGGCAATAACGCCGAGACACGTGTCTCATATTTTTTGCCAAAAAACGTAAAGTTTGCGCAAAATCCGTGACCAGGATACATAAAAAATAAAAAATTGAATTTTGAACAATCTTCTTTTTTTATGACTTTGTAAAGAAATATTTGAATAGCGATTCTGAAAATGTTTTTATGATTTCTTTCTAAGGAGGATCAAGTGATCGTGTTAATATGTCTTTTTATTGCCTCGTTTACGGCAAACTTAACCTATTTTTACTATCTAAACTACGGATATGTCATTCAGAAAATGGCTTTTTTATTATTGATGAAAAGGTTAATGTCGTATAAAAAAAAATAGTACACTAGAAAAGCAGCAATTCAGGGCATAGAACTCGCTGGGGATAATCACTGAGAAAGCATAATTTAGGTTAGGCTTAGTGACGGTGATACATTCAACTTTTGCTTTTAAAGAACCCCATTAACCGTAACGACATTGTTTACTTGTTACTTGAATTAAAACCTCGTAAAGCCTCGTTGTTTTCATTCAATTCAAAAACTCGCCATTAGAGCACAATATTTAACTTGTTTTTCATATCTTTCAAGGATTTTTTCCACTTCTTGATACATTATTTGAATGTAATGGATGATTGAAACACCAGCATATACTGTGTTGTACACGACGAACATAATAAATTTATATCACGTTTCGTACGGTACGAACCGTAGGTCATTTTTCTTTTTAGAAAAAAATCAAGATACACTTATGTACTTCGTTAGTAGGATAAACGTCGCGTTAAAGATTACAGTATTTTTCCTCATTGTAAAGTACATCTTTATATGCGACTGAAACGATCGATTGCCCACTAAATACTTATACTAACGCGCGTATCGCGCCAAAATCAAGCCGCTGATCACAATTATTAACGAAATTAAGCGTTCTTCCGTGATAAGCGAAAAGAAAGGAAGAGACGTCACGCGATCATTTCTGGAAGTCGAGGCAGGAGATCGCTTGCGGTCGAGCGAGCACTCGCATGTGTATTATAATAAAACTCGGATCGACATTCTTCACGCCCACTCGCGGCCAACGCAATATCACTCGGATAAATCGCGCGCACCTCCGCACCAGTATGTATATAGACTTATACACGAGCCGGGATAATCCCAGTGGCAAATACTCGGCTGTATACGTATATGTGTATAGTACGAATGCACTATACCGCGTGGGGCACTAAGCGAGACTCATCACAAAAGACATGCCGCATAAATAAACTATTCGACTTTCGCGTTCTCACGCTCGATTCTCATCAACTTCGATTACTTCCGTCTGGCTGATCGCGGCGTCGGCGGCAGTAGCGCCAGTAGCGGCAGCCTAGCCGAGCGCTTCTTCATAAATAATGTCCTACTCAATACCCTTAAGTGCCAGAATGACTGAGTGAGCGAGCGAGGGAGATAAAGATAGCGATAAGCGAGGGAGAGACCAAGTATAGCGGACTTTGCATCTCTTTTTTACAGACATTCGAAAAAGCCCGCGGGGCGAACAGAGAAAAATGAAGAGAGAGTCGGGTCCTTTTTGCCCTAATTTTTCTTTGCTCTCTTCACGACTAGGTAATCTTATTCAATCTTGCTGGGTCCATTACCGAAAATGATGCTATAATTTGGACATTATTAGTACAATAGTTCTTTATCCGCGATCATTTGATTTTTATAGATAAAAACTTACAAATCTATATTTGGTCAAATTAAAGTCAGTATTTCAATTGCATTTGTTCTGATTTCATTGTCTAGCTCGAAAGTACAGCCCCTTACTACCACTGAAATATTCTCCCATGGACATGGTGCCGAACACAGTTAACACGCAGTTACGAAAGACAAATTCTAATCGTAACAGTCATTGCTAGGTTCATAAGCCAGATAAAACATTCGTTACATTGAAAAAAAAACGAGAGAGATCAAAATCCACCACATGCCGTCCTGGTCATCCCACTCAAATATATCACAAATTAAACCAATTCATCAACATTTCCCATCCGCTATAAATACAACTTTGTCGACTTTCCCGTACCACAGTTTTTTTTACACCAACAGCGCAGTAAGGTACACACACGTACCCATTCCATACAGCGGCCGGCAAACGCAGCGGAGAAAACAAGCAAGCTCAGCGTTGCGAGCGAGCGAGAGCCGCGCAAGCTTACAAAATATTCGTACAAGCGCGCGTAGGCGTTGCCTGGTCATTTCCTGGTGTATATATACACACACACGCACACAGAACGTGCGTGCCATGTACGGACGAAATCGTGATTTATGAGGGAGCGAGTCGAGCGAGTTTGGCATCTGCTCCTGGGACAGAGAAAGACTGGGCGACAAGGGAGAGTCAGTATATAGTCCCTCTCTCGTCTGATGTAATATCCTGCAAGCTCGTCCCTCCTTGTATGTGCGTATACATGTATCGATTCGGCGTGACGCGCTTTAATTTGACACGGCGTCAATGGGTCTAAATAGGCGGGCGATGTCCGTTCGTCCTTTTTTTTTTTCGTTGAGTGTTTCACAGTCTCCGGTGATACTGCACATGCTCGAAGGGAGCGAGCTTTATTTAGAGGCATTCGGCCGTGTGCATGTTTTTTTTTTTATAAAATGTATGTATCATTGTACATCTTGTTCGCTGTATGAAACATGCATGGCTGGACCTGTGTAATATCAACAGGTTGCGCTCTCGATGGATCACATGCGTGCGTGCACAAACGTACAGCCAAACAGATATATTCTTTTTTTATAATAGCTGAACGAGGGAGAAAAGTTTGGATGACTTTTCGGTGCGTTGATCATCTTTGCACCGCGCCGCGTTGACCTTTTGCAATTTACGAGCGGAGAGATGTGGAGCGAGGAAAGCGATGCTGCTGGGCCTATTGATTTTCCGTAGAAATATACCATCGTATATACATATATTTGCTTTGAAAAAATGAATGTCAGCTGGCACAATATTATAACGGCCCCTTAGTCGTTGCGGGTTATATATATATATATATATATATGCGGCTGCCTCTGTATATTTTCTTTTACTTTATCTTGCAAACACGATCTCTATGCTGGTGTACGTCGCGCACGCAGGGAGCCCCGAGAGTTTTGTTTGTTTCAACGTTAAATATTGTGCCTGGGCAAACTATATATTTGTTATATTATTCTTCGTTACAGCTTACTTATAGCGGCTGCTGTATTACAGACCTCGATCTACCTTGTTTCTTTGCGCGAGTAATTCCGTTGGGCGCCAAATACGCGTGGGATGTGTATTGAAATTGTATGGGAGCAAGGGGTTATACGCTTATGGGTGGGAGTATCTTGCTAGCCGAGGGACTTTTTTTTTAACGCTATCGATCGGATGCATTAAAGTTATATCGCCGGAATCCGAACTTTCGACAAAGTTTTGCTGTATGAAAGGAGGAATTATTCCGCTTTTCCAAGGGGTTTTTACAGATTTTTCGAGTTCTCTTTGGGGGAAGATTCGAAAGTTTTAATCAGCGTATTATTATCGCGAACAATTCGATTCTTGAAACGGCGGACGGGCTATTTCTTAATTGAATTTGAAATTTCGACTTCGAGAAGGAGAATTTCAAGTAAATTGTGTGTAGATCCCGAATCTTAAAAAGTATATAGAGTTTAGTCCGCTTTTCCCTGCATTTTGTTGTAACTACAATATTACAATATACCGGATGTGAATTACTTATTAAACATTGATAATGTACATGCATAGCGTCAATTTACCTCATTGATAATTAAAACGGATATATGATGCATGTATAATATAATTTGAACGCACTTCAGCTTCATAACGGTTGAATAACAAAAGCATTTCAAGTCCCTCTAGAGGTGAATTAAGCATTCTGAATTCTATAATAAATCGCAAAAATATATATATATGTATATAATATTTATTCAATTGAATGTACAAATAATTTATCGAGTCCGCTGTCAATGCTATTTACAGTAATTGTTGAAAATTGCGCTCAATTCGCTTTGATTGTTATATACAGAAAATTTAAACAAGTATATAAATTGTGTTTCGCTTTAAATTATACTGTCACGTTCGTATATCGTTATTATTACAGGTTGGTACTAGTCAAAAAGCTTGTCTTAGTATATTACAACTATTTTATTTGTTACATAATTTTTATAAATCCATCCCTATACATCTAACGCGTCAAATTCAATCCATTAAATTATTATACTAGTGCGAAATGCTAGGGAGAATCAAATAACTGGACGATCGCGTCATTTATCAGATAAACATCCGCACCGATGCATTTCCTTCATTATTCCTAAATATTGGAAAACGATGTGAATGTCAAAGCTCACGCTTCTCCCTCGATAAAAAGAGAAGTATGCGTTCAGGGTGGAAACTGGGAATAGCGCGTGGGCTTGTATAACGCGCAAATAGTCCCGGGGATGCTGCAATTGCGCGATGTGCGTAAATTAATTGACGCGAAATAACATTCAAATTGACGCGTAAAATTCTAACCGCTGCGCAGTATACCGTATTATAACTCGTCCTTACCCTTCCTACCAATAAAAGCTCTAATCTATATGCTTATAATTACCCATCAATGTAAATACAAACGCATGAAATTCCTTTATAGACACGAAACACAAGTCGTATACGTATAACCTCCCCCCACGTTTCACTTCTCCCATAGCCATAATTTTCTATTCGCGCAAAATACGTTCCCAGCTCTCTCTCTCTCTCCCTCTCGGTATACGAAGATTTTTCGCGCGCGAGATATCGGAGAGCAGGAGGTCGCCGCACTAAATCACGAGAGCATTTCCTCTCTCTTTCTCTCTCTCTCTCCCTCTCTCGGACGCATATACGTTCACGGATACGCTACGGGTAATGCACGCGCTCAGCCGACGTTTTTCGCGGAAACGACATGAAGAGAGAGAGAGAGAGAGAGAGAGAGAGAGAGAGAAGGTGGGCGGGAAAAAAGAGAGGCGCGCGCGTGCACACATAGCGGGCTAGATTAATTTCCTTGCGTGGAGGTGCACACACGAAGATAACGCGACGTCATCGCGTTGCGTGACACCCTCGTAACGCGCTATCAAGAGTCGCGCGTAGGAGGTAGAGAAGGGAAAAAAAAGAGAGGGAGAGAGAGAGAGAGAGAGAGAGAGTGTATGCGTGTATGTGTGCGTCCACACCGCAGCACTCGAATGATTACACGTTGGTCGCGGATCGATAGCCGCGTGGCGTCGAAACGTCAAAAGCTATGGCCCACCACTCTCCTCTCGTCTCGTTGCGCGCGTCCGCTGATTGTAATTTTATTTGAATACGTTTGGGTACGGCTTCGCAGTTCGCTGCTACACACTGAACGAGAGTTTCTCTCTCTCTATATATATGAGCCGCTGAAATACTCGGCTCGACCGAATCTGTGTGTATACACACATGCATATGGTGGAGAAGGATATACATATATATGGTTGTGTTTTTTCTGCGACCTGTGCTGATGGCACAAGTTTATTTGCGTGCCCTGTCGCGGCGTATATATATTTACAACGCGATACAACGAAAATATTTTTAGAAAAATATGTCGAGCGGCTATATGTGTGCGCGCACGGATAAAAGCATCCCTATATGTATATATATATATTTCGACCGCGGACCCTTTTAATTCTATTTGATTTTTTTCAAGATGTCGAGGTACGTACATGGCCGTGTGCGCATTTTATGCATCCTTATTTTTCGTGTGTACTTTAGTATAGTTCTCTCTGTCTCACTCGAACAAAAAACCCTATTTCAATTTAACTGCACTTTTTATTTCATCCTTTTTTTTTTGAATGGGCAGATAAACTGCGTGTGTGTTTCGACTCTTTGTCGTAAACTTGGAAAAGTAATGGAAGCTGAAAAATATAATTCCTTAGCTTTTTATTTGTTTCACCGACTATTATTACGAGATTGGTTGAGAAAGTTTTTCCGAAGTTTCGTTTGCGAGCCGCACCGTAGGGCTGGCGGCGTTGCATTTGTTATTCGCAAGCCGGGGGCGGTGTACGGGCAAAAAATAATGAGTGTTTGCGCTCAAACTGAGGAAAAAGTGTTATTGTCAATCAGGGAAACGATGTTTGCATATACATATATATATATATATATATATATGTAGTATACGTGAATGCTGCAGTTGACCGAAAAAGCGAGATCGTTTATTGCGTTGAATGGAAGTGCTTGTGCACCAGCGTTTAAGCTACGCTGCACGAAAAACTATATACACATGCATATATGGATCATAGCTACTTTAAACGTGTCACAGTAAATTCATCAACTCCGCAGTTTGCTATATTAACAAAAAAAAGCGATACTATTCCATATTTTTAATTGCGGAAAGTACAGGATGAATAAATAATTTGTATTATCAAACACATCGACATCTCTCGATTAAAATGTATCATCGTAAGGTTACAGTAATCGCTCGTGGGCCGGGCCCAAAGATATATATATATATAGGGGAAAAAAGAGCCGCGTTATACGCAGAGTCGCGCGCATGGTCGGGCAATTATTTTCCGTTAGGACAAATTGATGAGTCAAATGCGGCCAGCTCGTTAAACAAACGTCCGCCTGTGGATTTAGGGACGAGAGTGGAGCGCGAAAGCGCAGACAGCCGAGTAGAGAGCAAAAAAGAGAGAGAGAGAGAGAGAGAGAGAGAGAGAGAGAGAGAGCGAATACAAAAAATAAACGCGGCCGCGGTGCGTAGTTTCGGGGTCGAGTTCGCGCTTATTTACGCATTTATCCCGCGCGCGGGTGGGCGCAGTTTTCCGCAGTTTTTCCCCTAACCGCGTGGGCGCGTAATTGAGTAATTTTTCTTTCTCGCCTTTTCACCTTCTCCTCTTTCTCTTTCTTTTTTTTTTTCGTTTCCTTCCCAATGGCCGTCGTACTTACCGCGATTATTTTTAGAAACACCAGCTCGCTGCTCTTTATATATAGCGTGTTTATTATCGCTCTCTCGTTCGAATAATTTCTTTCCGGTCGCATTAACGATTAGTATCGTCATTTGTCGCCCGCCTACTTTAACGAGAGACCCCGTATATCTTTTTTGCATATATACGATAAATTGTTTCAGAGTGGGTGTGAGAGAGAAAGGAGCTGACGAATTGACAAATAATGGATCTTGGGTGTATACCTTTTTTCAGCGAGTGTGTTTCGCGGATGAAAAAGGCGCGCGAGCATCTATCGCGAATATTGTTCGCGGAGAGTAATTGGAGAAATATTCGATGGACGCCGCGCGGCCCTGCTGTATCGATTTAATTTTTCCGTTCGAATTGTAATGAACCGCAATAAATTATCTGGGCATTCTTGCGCTAAATCGACCCTGCCAACTGAATTAATGCTTATGAATAAATTATACGCAAAACTTAAAATTAACCGTTCGATCGCTGTATTTTATTTTCTTGTGCCAAACGACACGACGCAACAAAAATTATATTACCACCTGGGAAAGAATTATTTTATATTTTTTATTCAGTTTCGTAGCGTGTGCTTTCAAAATGTATACTGGTTCAACGAAAATCGTTAAAATATTTAAGCGCGATATTTACCAAAAAAAAAGTTCTTTTACCCAGAAAGTTCATCGCAACGTACAGTTACAGGTAAAATATTTGCATGAACGTAATTAAAAAGTAATTTCGAAAGTCAATTCGGCCCAAAGGGACACACGCGTATATAAGACAGTTGAGGCGAGCGAATCCGGTATGGCAGAGCTTCATTTTGCTCTGAATTCACTTGGAAGCTAACTTTAAATCGTCCTGCTTCTCAAGCTGCGATCGAAGAAAAATTCAGCGTAAAAGTGTCGGGGGAAATGCGCGCGCCCGTCGCGTCGCCTCGCGGAACGTAAACGCGCTCGGATATCCCAGAGAGGGAGAGAGAGAGGGGGAGTGAGACCGGGGATGAAATCACTCGATATATTTTTTCCATTCCAGAACGCGGTAATATTAGAAAAACTCGGTGCTCTCTCTCCCTCCTTCTCTCTCTGGTTCTCTCGCACCTGCAGCATCGATTTGCTCCTCCCGCGACTGGCGCTCCACTGGCACATACGCCTCAGCAGCTCCCTCTTCCCCCTCCCCCCTTCTCCTCCTCCTCTCGCTGGATTATTTCCGGAATCTCACTCTCTGGCCTCAACTAAGTAGGTTACAAGTCCGCGTATAGATATGCCTTATACCCTTGCACATATAGCATGTACACCGCATTATATTCTAATCTTCATATTTTAGGCATAAAAAGCTCCATCTATATATATATACATACGCACTGTCGTCCGCCAAAAGCTTTTCGAGTTTTTTATTTTTTATTTTTTTTTCGAGAGTCACTCGACGCATACCTAATATCACGTGCTCGCGTTTCCATATAGACTCGTTGGTCTTTTGCCTTCTTTTGTCTTATCCTCGCTCTTCCTCTCCGCAGCTCTTTCGCCGAAGCTCTTTCTTTTTCTCCGCGCCATTAAATTCTCTATAATCTTCCTGCGTACTTATAAGAATATTCCGAATGTCCTCCACACACCGCAGTGCAGCATATAGTAAAGAGTGGAATTCCTCCGCCGCGCTTACACTGCACTAGACCGCGAAAGCCCCTCTTCCCCCCCTATTATAACTATGTCACGTAGGAATATTTTTAATTTATCGTTGCGCAGAAATGCTTGTGCGGAATTTACATCTAAATTTATATATTTAGCATATAAGGGGTGGGGGGAAGAGAGGTGATATTTCAGGGCCGGCGCGGTGCTCTATAGCGCGAGCATTTTTCACTCGAGAGCGAATCTCGAGAATTTATATCGTATACACACCGCAACATCAACGTGTGTGTGTGTGTGTTTTTATTTATTTTATATTTTAGATGTCGCGCGGGATGCGTGCAGCCACCTCTTCTACATGCATATGCAGTTTATCACTTTTACGATTATATACATCTTGGACGGTCTGACGTTATTAGACACAAATATAGAATAATCGTTTTATCACGCGCTACATATGCTATATATATATATATATATATATATATGCTTAACGATGTATTGAATTTGCCGTTTCGAATTGCCATTAAGCTTAGAAACTCGCTCTACAGGCCATCATCCTCGATCATTGTGTACAACGGCGGCGGCGGCTGCGGCGGCGGCTGCGGCGGCGTTACATATTTCAGCGAGGCAAAGGATCAAATGCCCGCGACTTGGAGCATCGGCTGCACTTTGCCGTAATTAACCTTTGCTCACGGATAGCGACTTCGACGGTATAACTTCCCGTTCCATTTTTCCTCGGACGAATCATCGCTAATTCCTCTTTCGCTTCCTACATCGTTCTCTCATATCTGTTGAACTCGAGCTCTAGAGCCTGACGTCCGATCGCACTTGGCCATTTCTACTTGCGAGTCTCTCCTATATATGTACTTTGTTGTCTCTCGCGAGCTGCAACTCCACATCCTTTTCCTGAACCGCGCGGCTAATAACTCACTCGGGGCTCTTACGCGCGAGGCTCTCGCGAGAGCTGAAATTGAAAAGGATTTTTCGTCCTCTGCAGCCAACCGCTCCTTTTAGCCTTATATATACCTGCAGCCAGGATACGGATGTTATATATATATACGGGAGATGGACTCTCGGAAAATTGACTTTCGATAAACGGATCTCTCTCTCTGTCTCTCTCTCTCTCTCCCTCTCTCTATCATTCTTTTGTCGGGCGCCGGGGCATTATTTCAAAGTGACGCTGACGCTTCGCCCGCGGGGCCGTAATATTTTTATCCTTTTGCCGCAGTCTCTCTCTCTATCCTTCTCCTACTCCGTTGCCGTATACGTCGAGAAGTATTATATGAGAAACGGAAAAGCGTCTATATATATGGCTCGGACTCTTTAAGTACGGCATTATTCCTGTGTACATTTGTAGTATGAATGCGACATCGAGTGTAGTTCACCCTTTCTTTCTTTGTTTCCATTTTCACATTTTTTCCCCGGGCCGTATATATACGTGTTGTTACGCGCGCGTGCGAACGACGATATTATCGGAAAATGTCTACGTTCATCGGACTGATGCAATGTGTGGGCGGCGGCGGTGGCGGCGGCGGTGGTTCTGCTCGACGCTGCGCAGCAGAAGAAATTATTGGGGAAAATCCCGATATTGTTTGATAATGCTGCGTGCGACCTGTTCTCTCTCTCTTTCTGTCTCTCTCTCTCTCTCTCTCTCTCTCACACTCTGCGTGTTGTATAAGAGAAATTCATACGTAATGTGTCATAAAGCTCGGCCGCGGGCGCGCGTTTTGAATTATTTTCAGCTCGGAAATAACTCAGTCAATTGCAGGGGGCTAGATCTCGTGTGTCGATGCTTTATTTCGCCGCAGCGGTGTATATATAGTATATAGTTTTCGGACGTAAATTGCCTGGATTCACTCGACCCCTCCGCGTGTGCACTTTCTTGATTCGGCGAGTTTCTTGCACATGTTGAATCTGCACTTCTCGTATAAAAATATACTGTGTTTGTGACATTAATATGATTGAGAGTATCATGCGTATACCTCGTAAGTATAACTCTTCATCCATTCCACAATGTTCCAAATGTAAATTTGTGAGAAATTATTATGAGAATTGATTTACTGCTGTACTTAAATATTCATGTTTATAGCGTGCGATATATTTTTTACGATAATTTCATAATTTATCATCCCACGCTGTATGCTAATATAAAAGTCTATATTTACGTTATTTTTATATTATCAATATCAGTTTTTACGAGCTTCGTTATAAATAACCAATATCTCAAAAGTAACACAATATTTATATTTTTGTACAATCGTTCGTAAGTAATAATTATAACTTCTTTCGAGATTGTCAACCTTAAAGTATTGCAAATGTGAAAAAAGCGACAAAAGATGACATATGATAAATGATGAGGGACTCACTAGATCCCAGAGTGTTCTTTATTATGAACTTAAAAATTCAGGAGGCAGGTGCTATTTTTATTTCCAGAAGATGAAACTGACTACCACAGCTATAAAATATCTAATATATACTGATGGAGATATACAAATATTACTTTACTATTCTAATTAAACAGATGTTTATAAATTGTATGGATGAAACTAATTGTGTGGAAGAAAGCAAATTTCGAATGTAGGTTTGCGCAATCACAATAACAGCTCAGTTGCATGTATATATGTAGAAGCAGGAGCGAACAATACTTTGCTGCACACGTAGTTATTTAAACATGTATAATAACGCATCATCGGGAAGAGAAGCGAATACTTTGGCAACACGTTGCCAGAGGTGCTATAAGAAACAGGAATATACATAATCTTGAGCTAGCGCTGGCGAGGACAGCAAGAGAGAGTGAGAGAGAGTAAGAGAGAGAGAGAGAGAGAGACTATAGAGATAGAGGGAGTGAGGTAAGCATCTCGCGGCGAAAAAATGAAGAAGAGTTTTCTAGGTCAGCGTTGTATCAAAGAATTCACATGTACATGTATACAAACTGGATCCAACGCGTGTCACGCATATATGCATAAGTTCGCGCCGCCCGCGTCTACGTACTACACACACCCGTCTAGGAGCATGCGTATATATGCACTGATGTGTGTGTGTCAAAGATGGGTATATGCAAATTTTTCGCATTACCATTCTCAGAGCTTGGCGCACTCGCGTTATATATATTATATATATATATATGTGTGTGTGTGTGTGTGTGTGTGTGTGTGTGTAATCTTCCACTCGATGCGTCTCGCGCGCGGGCGACGCGTAGACTCCCTTCATTTTCACTACCCCCTCTATATATGGGAATAATTCTTGTCTTCACGACTCCCACGGCCTTCGTGTCTACCTCGTCCCGCTTCTTTTACTTTTTATCTCCCTCTCTCTCTCTCCCCCTCTCTCTCACTCACTTGCGTATACATAGTGGCCTAAATTTCGCGTCCTCTTTATTCACCTTTTCTCGTTTTTTATTTCACCGTGGCCATACCTCGAACGAGATACGAGAATGAATGATTTCCAGAGGTGTATATATATATATATCTATATATATATACCCGATATTTTTGATGCGCGGCTTGAGCTTATATATCCCTCTGTGGCATAAGACCCGACACGCGAATGATTTATTTTACGTACTCGAGCGCTCGAACGATCTTTTTTCTCTTTGCTTTCTTCTAGATGTATATGCGTGTCTGTATAGAGTTATAGGGAAAGGTTATAGGCTTTATACCTTCTTGTCGTTTATACGTTCTTTATCTCTTTGTTCGCTCGTGTGTCGCGTTATAATATATTCTTTTTTTATTTCCGTACTCTTCTCTCTCTCTCTCTCTCTTTCTCTCTTTACTTCCTCTCTCGTGAGTGCGCGAAAGTGACGTTTGCATGCAGAGAGAGATGAGTATGCGGCCACTCGCGAGCGTGGACTTTTAATTTATATCAAATGACGCTTGCAAAATGTGCAGAGGCTGAATTTATGAAAAGGGCCACTTTTTCGATGTAATTGGATAAGTTTCTGTAGTTAATGTGGACACAGTGCCGGGGAAGGCAATATTGTTGAGTGCGAAATTCATGAATGTCAGTCTCGCAATTTATTAAATAAGTAAATTCGAAAAATTTTATCCCGTAAGTAGATGGAGAAATTATTAAATGAGACCATAAACGCGAGGTTTTATTAAAAAACTTCTCTATTTTCAAGTACATCATCACCTACACAGTTTTATTTATAATAATTTATTTAAAATATTATATTTAATGTTGCGATTTTTCACTTGCAACACTATTAAATGATAAAACGTAAAGTCACGGTATAAGTACTAAAATTGATGAGTGAAGTGTTCAATTTCACTATACTGCTTATTGAAGCGACTTACATATCACAGGTATAATATATATTCGTTAAAGCTTTCATTCAAATGAAAATCCTTCGTAAAGCCAAATCTTTTCATAAGTACACGAAGAGCTATTCGCTTTTTTTTACAGGGATTTCTTTTGCCCAACGGCACACACACGTAACCGAAACATACAACTCATATACTCGGTCACGTATCTCATTCAACCCTGTCATTCCTAATACATATAAAGTCCATTTCAGTGTGAAACTCTTCCATCGAACTATATATATATTTATATACCGCTTCGATTCCTTTGGACTCTGTATAGGGGATGAGTATGTAGTCACCCTCTCTCTCTCTCTCTTTCTCTCTCTTTCTTTCTCTCTCTCTGTATAACCCTCGAAATCTCTATCTAAAACCCCTCGCTGTCGCGTATATAGCTGGCGTAAATCTGTGCCGTTTTTGCCCCTCTTGGTCCATCACAAAGGCGAGCCATAGCGATCGCGGCATTTAAAATAGCAGAACAGCGGAAGCTAAGGAAAACCCGCGGGGCGAAGCGGAAGGAAGCTGCGATGAAACGGGGCAAGACATTAATTTTGCCCGGTGCGCACTCGACGTCCAAGAGCAAAACTATATACAGTATGTATAGCTTGTGCACGGGAAATTCCATCGGTTTTGCTTTTTCTTCGATACTCGCGGTGGTGGGGGAATTCGCATAGATCACTCGTGCGGGGCCCCCGTACACCGGCTCTGCCAAGCTTTTATACTTCTGGGCACATGACAAACGCCCGTGTATCGCACCATCGCTCTTTGCTGCTCTCTCTCTCTCTCTCTCTCTCTCTCGAGCCAAGCCGATATTTTAGCTTTGCAGCTCGTTTTTTTACCTCGCCACTCGTGCGCGTCTCTTTGTCGCAACTTTTTTTTTCGACTCATTCCTCCTTTTTTCATATATATATATATACGTGTATGGCGCGTATGGGCTCGTGCTCTTTGAGCTCTCTCGCTCACGTGACGCGTGCGCCTGCATCTCTTCCCAAAAGAGAGAGAGAGAGAGGGTTATATGCGCGCAAGAATCGATTCTCGATACGTGCGAGCGCGTGTATATATACGTGTACATGTATAGGCGTACATGTATATATGCGTGAGAATGTATATTAACCGGAGCGTGGCCGATGCCGGCTACTAAAACGTTTGACCCCTCGCGGAAATCGAACTGAACAAAGCCCAATATCGTTATGAAAGCAATGTGTGCGTATATGTGTGGGCACGCGCGTGCGTTTCTACGACTTGCTTACGCATTGGAGGATGGTATATATATTTGGTGTGTATGTACAAATGCCACTTCGACAGTGTTTTCGCCATTTTTTTTTTTTTTCATTTTACCTTTTGTTTCGTGTCGCCGCATAGAGTCATGTCATGGAATATATATGTATAAAAGTGTCGCCGCGGCACTCGTTTTATTTTCGTCCATACATCCCCGGTTTTTTAGCTCAGCCAACGCCGTCAATTCGAACGCACGCTTTTTCGCCAGATTCAGCCCCCTATGCACGCGTGGATGCATCAAAATATCCGCTGGATTTTAGCTTGGTATACACGAGCTGGTTCGGTTCGTACCTTGTTTCTTTCTGCTGTATCGATATGTACACACACTAGCATCGGATACGGCGAATAATTTGTTTCCTGCCCGCGACTCTCCATTCGGTTTGGTAAATATATTAATAATATTTGAAAACAAACTCACTGGTTTGACATGTATTGTTTATTATTACCGTCGGGCGTGATCTATACCGACAAATTTAAAAAGAAAACTGAAAAAAAAATGATGCTTTTACTGCTAATACCTGTACATCCAGACTGCTTTTACTCGCTGAATGATATTGATAGCTATTGTAATAGTGGAATACATTTGTCAGTATTGTGTGGCGAGCAATACACTCGAGATGAAACGCGTAGTAGCAATTAATAATAGAAATTAATTGGGTTCTACATGCCGAGCGAGCATTATCACTGGCAAAACTTTTCGTTCCCACCTCGAGTGTCTTTATTCTCTTTCTCAATACGCACTCACACCTACACGTCGGTCTCATAATAGGCATTATTTTCCAAGCCGTCTGCCAGCCACCTCTGCAGCACAGCTTATTTATTTCCATTGCCTACACCAAACGAGCACCCTTTACACTCTCTTAACCGACAAAGAAAACGCGCCCCCACACACACGCACACACACACAGAACTCGAACGCGATCCATTTCAAAAACTTCCGCAATTCCTCCCACTTTTACTTTCTTATTTTTTTTTTCTTCTTTCTCTCCTCTCGGCTCGCGCACACCGCGCACAGAGGTAGAAAAGAAGCTGCGCCGAGGAAATGCCGTGCGCCTGCGGACTCTCCCTTTTTCAGTCGATTCTCGCGCGCGACTATCCACGTGTACGCACACACACACACACACACACACACATATACATATATACGCTCTCGCACTTTACTGGTCTTTCCTTTATTTTCGGAAAATCCTGAGGGATGAACGCTAAGGTTCAATCAAACAGAGAGAAAGTAGTTCAATCTCTTTCCGGTGAAGCTACCGCTTTCTCCCTTTTCGCTCTTCTTTTCTCCCACCTTGCTTTCTCTCTCGCTCTCTCTTTCCTGCTCACTCCCGGAGGCTATATAACACGCGGAGGCGACTTACCTCTCCTTTATAAACGGACCGAGCCGTTTCGCTTTTGTGCCAAGCGCCGCGTTTGACGTTCCTCTCTCTCTCTCTCTCTCTCAGTGCACTATACCACAACGAAAGCTGTACTGAACGAGCGAGAGGGCAGTTGGCTAGTTCTCTCGCAAAAGCCAGCACGATGCGTCGTTAATGGAAGGGTAAGAGAGACAGAGAGACAGAGAGACAGAGAGACAGAGAGAGAGAGAGATTCATTCTTGTTTTCACGCGCTCAAGCTCGAAACCTTGGCACAGTTTGTGGCTGTACGCGATTGCGGGACCGCGGGACTGCGCGTTGAACGGCGAGCGAATCCCTCAAAGTACGTACTTTCTGCGGCGGGCACAGATTTGTGTGTGTGTGTGTGTGTGTGTGCGAATGTGTGTGCGCGCGCGCGAAAGAGAGAGAGAGAGAAACATTCAATTTTCAATCAGCCCAAGTCCTTTACCAGGAATTCGCGCTATTTTATGGAAGCCGTAGCTCTCTCGAGTTGCGAGAAGAGATACTTGGCCGTATAACGCGACTTATTCGCGCCGGAATCGCTCAATTGAATTATAAAGGAAATGTGCAGAAGTGTTTTATTCGTTGGCCACTTCATTTTCACTTATACGGCAAGTGTTTCGTAGTTACGATGAGACGATTTGTGAAATGGTAGGTGATTACGAGAATCGTTTGTGACATTTATCGGTTCTATTGCGAAATGAATAGCATCTTTTTAGTCGTACATATATTATTTAGTCCTATATATATATATTTTTAAAAACAATGTCACTTAAAAATAATATATGATTATTATTATATATATATGTAGTGTAGCAGCTACAGCATCTTTTCATTACCATTGATCGATTCGTAGCTTTTTCAGACTGTAATGATTAAGATTTTATTCGCGTTTATTTTGGGTACCCTTCCTCACATCCGAATAACGAGTGACATTGTTTTTAAAAATAAACATCGATATATGTATCACCGTGATATCAATAAACACGGCTACACTTTTTATCTCGTGCCTGCCGCAAAACGCAAAGAGTATAGAAACGGGACAAGCCCGCAGTATTTCATTAAAGCCGCGATATATACCTCCCGGCCTCGAAAATTCGTCAATATGTATCATTGCATTACGGCTAAAGAACCGAGCTCGACAATTTACCTCTGCAGAATGCACGAAATTCCAATAAAGTGTATATATATAATATGTCAGCGGAATTCCAACGGTCAATCCAATATCTCAATTTCGATATTACAGGAAAAAATAGTTGCCTCGCGCTCTCGCCCCATTCTCTCGGGGTGCATATATAGTGTGTGTGGGTATGTGGGCCCTCTAACGATATTCATCGCGTCACTCATATATACGAGCGAGCGCTCGGCGCGCAACAGCAACTTTTCACCACTGAACTTTATCGGCTGCGTCAAAGGCAATCCGGTTCCGTGCGCACAAAGTGCGCGAAATCCAATCTCCCTCGTACACACACACACACACACATACCACGCACATGTACTCCTCACTATACAGATGCACCGAGGGTTTTTTGTCGCAACGCCGCGCAACAAAGCTCCGATATATATCCGCCAAAAAATTAACTCTTCGCGGTAACTCTTCTAATAATCGACAATGGGGAACATTGCGCATTTAGACAAAATAAAAACCCAGCGAAAAAAGGAAGTGTATATGAACAAAAGGAGAATCGGCGAGCAAACGGAAACGGCCTCGACATTTCCCGGTAACAATAAGCTCCGTCAAACTGGAGGGATGCCCGCGGCAACAGCGGTGGCGGCGGGATTCGAGAGCGATTGAATTTTCCGCGTCGTGTGGGAATTCCGCGTGCGCGGAGCTTAACACATGTAGCCGGGCATATCCCGCGGGAGCAACTGCAAGAGAAAAGCGGAAGGTTGATGCGTCGCGGCCTGCCTCCACTCGATTATATTGCGCGCATCACCGAGGAAGTGCACGAGAACGCATCTGAGCTGTTTGACGAAGATTATTTATACGAGAATTTTTTTTTTTTTTTTGATTCCGCTATATAGCGCTGCGGTGCACTGCTGACACGAGTATCGAGCTTGTAACGATGACGCGATGGAATTGAAGTCTATACTGAATCATCTTTTGGTGTGATATTCGTGTGTTGTATTTTTCGGGTGATGTGTGACAGTGTATACTTATATGAATAAAGTTGTTTGTCTTTCTTGGCATCGGAAGCAAATATATCAATTGAATTTACTTGCAATGTTTAACTTATTTATATTTGTATTGACGGTATGCATAAAAATGTATGTAAATATATAATTATTGGACTGTGTAAATAACAAATTTTACCGACATTATTGCCTACCGACTATCATATTTTACGTTGACATCATCATTTCACGAAAATAATATAAATATAAATGGTTGCGTAATTTAATTAGTGTTTTTATATTCTATTATGACTAATTGAATTTGTGCCTAAATCGAATAAATCTAATTATAAAATCGTTTTTTGTTTCAGGTGAGTTACAAGAAAACTTCCATGCGCACTTTTGTCAGCCAAAATCTTATCAACCATGTATGTTCAAATATTAATTATTCCATATTTTGTTGTAATATGTTTTTTATATATGCCCAAATTTTTTGAATATGAAAGAAGTATGCCCTCGAAACATTGAATTTTTCTCTGAAAAACAAACATATGAAATGTTTACCATGGCAAAGTACGCGATTTTATATACGAATTTTACACAAAACTAAAAATGCAATATGTCAAAAGGTACGTCTTCATATTTTGAGAAATGAAACTCTACATCATCTGAAACTAAAAAAGTATAGGTATCTTTGTGTGTTACTACAGCTTTGCAAAAGATGAAATATCTAGATATTATAACTAATAATACAGCATCAATACACTACTCGCGTTGATCAGCAGCTAAAAACAAAAAGCGTATCAAAACACGTTTTAATAAATGTCGAAAAAGTAAACAGAAGCGATGAGCATTATTTATAGTGGTTCTAGACAAAAAAAAACTATATTGTATACATAGATTCACTGAATAGGAAACCAAAAAGTACATCGTAAAAATGACTATGTTTATTCATCGAAACGTATATCACACGGACAAAACTCACAAGCAGAGATTCTTCAACCTTCAAGCAAAATTTACCGAATAGCTTGAGCTGAACTCATCAAGCAAGATGTGATTGACGGTTATAGAACATCTACAGAACTAGTTCGGTAAATTTTGCTTGATCAATCGAGTAAAAGAAGTTAGGCATACTTTACCTAGCCAATCAAGTAATTATTGCTCGCTTGAGTAATAAACTTGAGAAAAATGTTTAATTTTCTGCGTTTTATTTTTTATTTTTAATATAGTACATTATATAAGGTAACGATAAGTATATAATAATCATTTACAAAATATGCCTTGTATTTTATTTTATTTTATTTTATTTTCTGTCGCTTGCCGCTGTAGTTGTTTACAC
>UELU01139080.1:0-26876 GCA_900490025.1 Megastigmus dorsalis
GTATAATATATATATATATATATAAATAATAAACAAGCATGTTTATGTAAGAAGTAAAGTATAATTATTTATATATCCTTTTTAATGCTACACTTTAGTCGAGAGGCTGTAAAAGCATTTGTAAGCGCATCGGGGTACGTTACGGACGAAATTAAATCAGCGGATGATGTACCGATCGTAAATATATGCCAGTTATATTTGGTATTATCTCGTTACAGGCCGTTTTCCGATCTATATACTAACAGTATATTGCCACAGCTGTAGGCCTGATAAACTGGAGGATTATCGATAAAATCTGTACTGTGTCCAAACCTTCATCATTTTATTCATCACTAATAGACAGATGTGACATAATCGTTTAGTCCGATGTGTGTTGTGTTATAATTGGCGCGTTTACGGTAATAAAATCGACCGAGTAATGTGGACGAAATTGAATATTCATGTGTCTTATACGTGACTTGGTTCGTTTTTTCATTCTCGTCTTCTCTCCCAAAATTATGTTTTGACTTGTGACAAGTGCTGGTATGGAGTAACCCGTAATGTGGCTCACATATATTAAACTTGATATTATGCAAACTGAATTCACAATCTACGTGTAAACTCAGTTTAAATTAAAACGGTTTTTTTTCTCTTCTGACGTTTTGATAACAGTATATTCCAAGTCATATTATTTTCTTAATGTACTTAGATTGCACAAAAAGTTCTTTATAAGTCCTGCATAGTTGAATTCGATTTTTTTCATCTTTTTTCAAACTGATCAGCCTGGACAATTTTCATGATTTTGCCTTGAAAAAGCTTCAGACTTCTGTGAGGAGTTTAAAATTTTCATCCTTGTCAATCTTCCGTGACCAATGTACGTCCAGCATAACCTGAATAATTCTAAGCTGCAGCATTTTCAACAAATCCATCGGAAAAACACGACAAAAGAATAATTCCCTGTGAAAATGGTCGTCCCCTTTCCTTATCAAAGCCAAGCGATCGTCACGGATTAATCCCTCGGGCGATCGGTCAGAACCGGGAAAATCTCTCTCTGTCTCTCTGACGTATTTGCATTTCTGGGCGTATCGCGTTGATTTTGACATGCGTAGTGCGTAAGTCTCCGCGCGCAAAGCCGGGCGAATTAAGGAAACGAGAGCAGCAGCAGCTGCGGAATCCCATCGATCGCGAATCGAGTCGCGGCCGGTGCCGTTATATTCGCGCATATTGCCGCGACCTGCCAACATCTGTTTTTTTCTCTCTTATTTTTCACTGGGTCGCGAGTGCAGCGGTGTTTTTTTTTCCTTCCATTACCTTCGTCTCGCGACTGATTCACTCGCTGTGCGTTGCACACTTTCTTTTGCGGATCACTGGGTTAGCAGTTTACGCGATTAATCGCTGTTTACGCTTTTAAGCGGGATTTTTTTTTGTTTGGGTGTAAAAGAATGAATGATTTGCATTTAACGGTTTGCGTAGTATCGCGGTTGAGGGATAAAAATAGATGGGGGCCTTCCACGTATACGAGCGTTTCATTCATGCGAGCCGCGAAAATTGCGAGGTATATTTAGTAGTACGATGACGAGATTCATTGAGAAGAAATGAGGTTTATCTGCTCTTTTATTGGGTAAATCCTATAGTCTATCTAAATTTAGCTACTCTACGATTATTTCTTTCTTATTCTTAAGTTGGACAAATTATCGACGTTCTGAAATTGATATTACGATTGATCTACATTTTATTGATTTCCGAAAAGGAATCAACTTCAAGCTAATCGTAATATAATCATATATATAAAAGTATAGTATTTTTCCATTTCATCTTATACTGACAACAAATTCAAGACTCTATTGATCTCCACGTGCCAAAAAATCTATTCTAACAGATTTTATACGAACACTATAATATGCTCAGTCCCGAGAAGGCGTGTTGGTAAAATAATATCTATCATAACAATATCAAGAACTTTTCCCGGAGAATTTAGGCTGTGTTTAAATCTGAGAGAAAGTAAAAATTGAGTCCAAATGAAGATTTATATAGGGTACAACCTTTAGGTTTGTAAGAAATTTTGTAACATATTTGAGAATAACAGACCTTCCTCGACACAAATTGGTAAGTCAAGAGGAAGGTGTCTATATAACTTAAATAATAAATTTGTGGAGATAGAAAATCGTTAATTTTTTTATTAATTTTTGAAAACATTTCTTACAATCTTAAAAGTTTGACCTTATATAATTTCTGATTTAGAATCAATTTTTACTTTCTTTCAGATTTGAACACAGCCTGAATTCTCCGAGAGAAGTTATACAGATTGTTTTACCAATACGCCTTCTCGGGATTGAAAATATAGTGTTCTCGTAAAATCTGTTAGAAAAAATTTTTTGGCTCGTAGAGAATCGATAGAGTCTTGAATTTCTTGACAATTATACATAGTTTTGAATAACGATATTTAATTATAATGACTTATAAGTAATTATAAATAATGATGCAGCATAATACTATAAGAAACCGGTAATAGACTTCGAATTCCATTAGACTGTATAGGTTTATGTATTTAAGGTATATTATTATCAAATACATAAAAGTTCAATAGACTCAAATAATATTAATTACTTCCAAGTAAATTATTAAAATATGCGAAGTATGTAGATGTATTTAAAAACTGATGGCTAAATGCATTAGTTTGACAATTTCACAGCACTTTGATATTTAGTTGTCTCATTTACTGGCTCCAACCAAAATAACATGAACCTTTATAAATAATAACAAATTATTTTCATTAATAGTATTCATACATTCATTCGCGGTTTAAAAATAAAAGTCGAATTATTGAACCCCTGTATCTAAGGAAAAAGGCCGATCATTAACGTTGAAAACGAAGTTCTCAAAACTAGAACAGCTTTTTTTGTCACTTTTTCAAAGTACTCCGTTAGCATTGAAGCTATACTTTTATTGAAAGGAGCAAAAAAAGGTTGTTAACGTTATAATAAAAATAGAAGCGCTGTATATCTATTTCTGTACACACATTAAGCAAATCCGTGAAATCTATGCACATCCTATATTCTACGAATTTAAAATATTTGATGGACGCCCGAAGGCTTTGTTCCTCGAATCCGCATAATAATGTCGTCAAACACAAGAACGGAACTGACAAAGTGACGTGCGTGCACCGCTGGATCGGCCAAGATAAGCTTCGGAATTTCGAATCCCGTAATCCCTACAACGCACTCAAGAGAGAGAGACAGAGAGAGAGAGAGAGAGAGAGAGAGAGAGAGATCGATCTCAGCTAACCTCAAATAAGCTCTTAGGTATCGAAAACAATTTTATCTCGACTTCTCCATTATCGCATCGACTTTTCGCGCTTCGTAAGAAAAAAGAGAATAATTATAGCTATTAAAGCGCGCGAAGAAAAAGACAAAAAGGAGCGATTAGATTGCGTCTACGCGAACGTGTGTGTGTGTGTGATGCGTGTTAAAGCGAGTGGAAATAGGGAGGAGGGGAGGAGGAGGATGCGTTTGCACCGCGGGCGTTCCGTAAACGTCTTGTTCCACTGATTTATCGGCTCGCGCTCGTGTATAAGGCGCGATAAAGCGCGCATAGAGTAGCCTATAGAGTGGGAGGACGCACGAATATTTTCTTATTTAGGTTAATTTCAATTCCGAGTATCGGCTTCTTAATTGTTGCGTGTGCACCTTAGAAAATTCGACGAACGTCAAATGTATATCGCTTATCGATTTCATTATTTCAGAGAATTAATAAGCATTCACTAATTGCGAAGTGAAGTAATACTAAAATCGAATGAAATAGTTTACGAAGTTTGCGTGGATAGGATAATAGAAATTTTTTTAATATTGTATCATAGATTTTAGAGAAAGGCCGATATCATGGCAGTATTAGAAAACGCGTCAACGTCTCGATTACACGCGTTCACTTCCTCGTTGTTCGTTAATACCATTTTCGCCATAAAAGACAAGAAATGACAAATTAATAAAGAATATACAGGCGACTCATCGACGCTAGGCGAAATTCTCACGAAAGCGCAGCAGTTAAGTATAGCACGTCTCACTTCGGAATCGCATGTGTGTGGCGTCACGTGTGCGTTTATATTTACGCGCAAATAATGCATCAGTGCAGCGAGAGAGAGAGAGAGAGAGAGAGTGCCGAGTGTAATTAGGTCCGTGGGGGATAGAAAAGCCGCAGGCGACACCTGCACGCGCGCTCCTACCTATACAGTACAGGCGTATATTTGCGCGTCAAAGATTTTGTCACTTGGTTAGGTCGATATTGTGTGTTGTACGAGATTTGTAGGGTTGTGCAAAAACGTATAGACAAATGTTACAATGAAAAGTTAAAATTAATGATTATCATGATGGTTACTCTTACATTGACAACCATTCCCTTAAAACTTTTGTATTCGTATAGTTTTGTATTAATTTCAAAATTGTGTTAATTTCAATTTTAGATGATGACGAATGATTACTTAAAATACTGCGAAGCCAGAAATTACTAATAACGTTAAAGAAAAACGTAATGTATTTCTGATCACGGATTTTTAAGTATTTTAATTATTATAAAACACTGATTGCACTTTTTACATATTATTTTAATATTTAAGAACTGGAATATATACATAATTTAAATTGTCCGAATTTTATCGACTTTCTTTTTAGTTTGGAAATAGCAAAGTGGGGTTAGACCGAACTTGTCCAAGAGTCTGAAATTTAAGAACAGAGTTTCAGGCTCACCTTTTCCCGGAATTTTTTTGAATTTTAAATTTAGATAATTAAACATTTAATTATTATGCTATAAGTATTTTTTTAAAAGTCTACATCATTATTAGCTATAAATTATATAATTAGGTGATTATAAATTGGGTTGTGATCAGAAATTCTTAAATGTGTTTGCATACCTATTACCTATTAACTGACTTGTAATACATGCTTTTTGCGTTCAGAAAAAAAATTGACAATTAGAAATGATTTTTAATAAGTGAATATTTAATTTTAGGAATTGATTTATCGATTAGTAAATTAAAAGTTGAATTTAAATATGAGGTTGTATTTTAAAACCTTATAATTACTGAGAGCTTTGCAAAATAAAACTAACATTTATGTATAACCAAATTGTTTATGAGAGATTAAAAAGATGAGAAATGGCAAAAGGAATGTTCACGTATCGCATCAATGAATAAAGTAAGTTTGATTCACTCATAAAGCACTTTCCAACGTTGGTCAACCTATTTGAGAGATACTCGGAGGATTTAGTCATGCATGCGTCTATGTGAAGAAACGCAGCGCGTGGATTGAAATGCCATGTTACGGATAGCGATTCCCCGGCTTTTTTCTCAAGCTTTGCTGGCGCTGAATATCAGTTTTTCCAGTGTAAAACACCAGCAAAAAAAGAAAGGTAGAACTTGTCAATTTCTGCTTAATCCCAATCCGGTTAATTGCAATCGAGATTTGCCATTTATGAGCTTCCGCGAGCTTGTTAACAACGAAAAGTCTAATTTTGACTCACCTGATTCTCCCGATAATCGTACAATATGATACATGTGTGCCACATCCATTACTTGGCCACACGCATTTCCAGTGAAAAAATATATATATATATTGTAATTGAAAAAAAAAAAAAAAAAACGAAGCCGAGACAAGCCGGCGTATAAACTATCGCGCGCGATTCGATGAGTAAGGCATATTAACAACGGAGTGCGTATACGCGACCTTAGCTGCAATAACGAGAATAGCATTTTTCCAATAAAACTAATTAATACGAGTGTGTATATAAAGCGCGTATAGACGCATCGCTCAAGTCGGCGATACGCGACAAAAAGAGAGCCGAGAGAAAATCCCGCGCTCAGCTCCAATTTCAGTCGCTCCAGCCATTTCCTGCCACCTCGACATCGATTAAAATCGCCCATTATGCGCCGGCGTTCCTCTCTCTCTCTCTCTCTGGCGCGCGCTCGCGAAATAATCGTTATACGATTCGCTGTGGACGGGAAATACGAGTGCGTAAATTTAGTCGAGATGCGATTGCGCTTAATTAAATCCGCGCCTCGGGGAGCTGGCAAGCAAGCAAGCTGAGGCCGGTAAAAAGCATCCGTCAATCCCTCGCGGAAAAGCCAATAAATAGAGGCTGCTAATGCTCCGATAGCACCGGCCGTGTATGCAAATCAATGATAATAACCATCGGACCATCATTGTCACAATTCCCTGCAATGTACAGTATTGATAGAAAGTTTCTTTCCAACTCGTAACGATCCTTGTTTTTATTGTACTAAGGAGAACATTCATAGGCAGTTTAACAAGTGTATGGTAGAATATTGTTGTATTTGCTTAATTTAAAAATGATTATTTTTATAGGTTAAAATCTCTTAAACTGATAAATACATTTTTATCGGTCTTACAGTCTCTTAATATTAGTGGCAATGAGATTGCACTTGTTTACATTTAACCCCGTAAAATTTGTAATTAAGAGACTGTAAGACCGATAAAAATATATTTATCAGTTTACAGTATAGTTCAGTCGGCAAAAGTAGTCTTTTTATTTAAAATCTCTTGTCGTCTGTACTGTGACAATAATTTTAAATACAAATCATTAAATATTATACAGTCTCAAAAAATGGTGTCACCATGGATTCCGGTCTGCTGTAATCGAATATGACTTCAGATTTTTCCCTAGGATATAGGTTTTCATGATATTCTAACCAAAAAGTATTGTTTCGGTTATTGGATATTTATTTACAGTTAGTATTTACTTATTATTCTTCACCTTCAAGAATCATTATAAATAGTCTAGATACGATTTTTTTTCTCTGAGATACGCCAATTTAAAGTCGTAAACACTTCCATAAGGGCTTAGTATAAATCGATTTATATAGATCCTAATGGAATAAAGTGCGACTTTAATTTAATATATACCTATCTTAAAAAGAAAAAATCGTATAGAGACTATTTGTAATGATTCTTGAAGGTGAAGAATAGTACTAAATTACCGTTGAAACATCAAATATAACCGAAAACATAATTCTTATGGCTTTTTTAGGTTAGAATATTTTAAAAACCTGACGATTAGAGGGAATAAAAACTAGTCATATTAGATGTCATCAGAACAACATACATGAAGATAACGAGACCACTTTTTTCGGCTTGTGTTTTTGAATTGTTCTTATAGCTTTCTATAAATGTGTAAAATATTTTTTCCGTATCAAAAGGAAACCATATCGCCATATTGAGGTTCATTGTTACTTAGTGTGCTAATTGAGTTTATTATTTTAGTGATTAAATACAGGTATACTCGAAACCCCAAAGTAAATGGAGTAGAGTGGAGAATTCAATCGCAATAATGATCCCATACCAAGGGCCGAGCATCACCGCACAAACCTTCCACAGCCAAGTTGTAAAACTTGTCGAAAAGAAAACTAGTCTATATGAGAATTGCAAGAGTGCGTGTATCAGTGAAAACTGTCGCGAAGCGAAAGAATAGAGTATATATCTTCTCTGGTTCTCTACGAGATACGCGAACCATCAAGAATGTCTCCTTGCGTTCGTTAGCGCACGGGAATCGTCTCCTTTGGCGCGAGTTATGCGCCGAGAGAGCGTAACGAGGCGCCGCCGTGCTGAAAACGCTCTTATAGGGACTCGCGCATTGTTTCTCCGCTGAGCTGCTCAGCTCCTTTTCATTAGAGCTCGTAGTGGCTTATGCACATCCCTGACTTTGAGTCGTCGCCGATGCTTTTTCAAGCTCATTTATAGCAAATGGAGATATAATATTTGTTACTCAGGGTACTTTACTAAATTAAAAAAACTGTTCAATAATGCTTACAAATTTTCTGTCTCATGAAACTTTCTATTTAACGCGCTCGAATCGAAATGATTAATTATATCCGCTAAAATATATTTTCTCTCTTTAGAATTGAAAAAAACTCAAATTTTTTATTCGTATATATATTAGGTTCTTTCATAAAGGTACAAGATTCTAGTGTCAGTATTTATCACTAGACTACAGTCTATAAAATAAATATTACTCAAACCGAGTGAATTGTTACACTTACTCCCAACTATAAAAATAAGTCGTGTAAAACTGAAATTCCTCTTTCCACAGGTTTGAGTAAAATATCTGTTCGGTTCGCTGGAACGAGTGCTATCAAAGATCTGTAGGCACTGTGTTTTTCTGGAAAACCAAGTGATTTATCGCTCGAATCAAATTTATAGAGCAGCCTCAAACTGCTGCCCTTCCGAAGAAAAATTAAAAAGAAAACAAAGAATCCAATAGAAAAAAAAGCACGCCGCACCTACAGTACTTGTCTGAAAGCGTAATATATATACGTACAACGCGTAGCGATTCCGTCGCAAAAATGGCGGCATACCAACTTAACGAGAGTGGAAAATACTTTCGGATAAATCAAAAGCGTTCCAGGCGCGTATATAGTGGAGCTACCGCGCGAGTCCGTCTTTTCTCCCCTATACCACGAGCGAGTCAGAGAAGAAGAGAGAGCAAGAGAGAGAGAGAGAGAGAGGAAGATAGTGCAGCAGTGAGCAGAGGATATAAAAGGTAAAGCAGAGAGAGAGAGAGAGAAAGAGTGGAAAGGACGGAAGGAAGAAATAGCTAAACGTCGTGCGGTGTGCAGGGGCTCGCGATCGCTTAAATGCGCCCGCGTCGTGCCTCCAGCTTCCCCTCTAATCGCGCGATAAGATCCGCGTTCGTTAAAGTATGTGGCAAGCGGCATGTGCAGCACTGCTCGCGAGTGTCTATATGTATGTGTATATACCGGGAGGAAAAATTCCCGAGCCGCAGCTGCGCGCTGCTCCTTTTCCACCTATATCTATACGCTTACTTGGGGCTTTCTGCATGCAGTCTGTATGGACGAGAGCTTATCTGGACGAGTTGGCGCCGCTTTATTGGGAATTAATTAAGTTGGACGATATGATAGCGAGGGTGGACTCGGTGGCAATTTGCGGATGATCGAATTTTTGCTTGGGTATATTGCCGTTGGAGATGCCTTTTCGAGCCATTTTTCCTATGAAATATTGTAAATATCTTTTGATTTTGTTGTAGAATCATCGGCGGTACTTCGGATGAACTAGCAATTTTGAGTAAATGAACATTGATTCTAAGTAACATGGAGAATAATGATGAATTGACTCGATTTGTTCAGATTTGAAATCACAACGAAAACTGGATAAGCTTTCCTTATTTATGTCTCGTATAAACGCCATTTCTCGCTCGTTATCTTCATAATCTATAATATAAGTCTAAAAGGGCAAAAATGGTATTATAACGAGTCAAAAGTAAGTTTGCGTCAGATAAAACTAAAATATTCTCTCAATTAAAGGATTTATTTGTTCAAGATAAAGTTACTAGATTATTTAATGAAGTGAAACATTTGTCCTTCTCGAGTATATATATATATATATGTACATTACGAGTGCATTTGAGTGTAGATCATACGGTTCATAAAAGAGTAAGTATTATAGGATTAAATTACCAAGCATTAGCAGCAAAATTTCATGAAAAAGACGTTCGATGCACCGATAAAATATATTTGATTCTACACATGTATACCAAAGCCAGTAATCGATACTTTATGCAGGTCGAAGTTTACGAGAGTCTGAAATACTTATAAGCATTATAGCCATCAGCGGCGCAATGAATAACGCCGACGGCTCAGCAAATTCACCAGCTCGCGCATGCAAATTCACGCATTATATACCTATAATATCCTACGCAACGCTACAGCAACGTCGCTCAATTTCCGAAGCACAACGTCACACGCGCACACATCCTGCGCCCAAACAAAGAATTCCCCGATTTATCCGCATAAATATACAGTGATCGGTTAAACGGCTCGGCTTTATCTCGCACTCGCCACTACGTCCGAGCAATTATATAAAATGCAAGCGGCTGCTTTACGTAACTCGCGCACACACGGCCGGTATACAAAGCGGTACAAGTGAATCCGCGGAGTACGCCGCATGCGAGCTTTCCTTCCCGCCTCCGCTGTGCATTCTTCGAGGATCGACGCACACACGGGACGCGAAGCCGTAGCGATAAGCGAGGCGTGCAAACGCGAAACTGCAGGGTCGACGAGTAGGTGCTGGAAAAAAGGGGCCCGCAAAGGTGGCAGGGAACGAGAGGTGTTGAAAGAATGCCGAGTACACGCGAGCTTCGACTTGCTGTCACGCAAACTCCCAACAGAGAGAGAGAGAGAGAGAGAGAGAGAGAGAGACTATAAGTACTTTAGTTTACTTGCGCGTGTCCGTCGGGTCAATGGAATTCTGGACCTTGCTGAGATCAGGTGGTTTTTGATTTTGTAGATAAATTATTCACTAACACGTTGCACGACTAATTCGACTAGTCGAACCATTGGGATTCGCTGCTATTACAATCCTGGTTCCAGAGCAAGCGCCGATTAATTCTGATTATACTTTTAAAATGTGCATCATTATCTCTGATTGATCGACGCGGTACATAAATGGGCAGTCAGAATTAAAAAAAAAACCAACGAAGAACCAGAGAAATATATACCGTGAGTTTACAAACATTTAGGTTTACGAATTTTTTACAATCGTACATATAAATGTGTTTCGATTACACATTCGCTCCGTACTATTAGTGACTAAACGATCGTTCAGGCAACTCTGTCGATTTGTTCACTTTGCTTCGCTGCGAAGTATATACATGCCTCACCTGCTCATCAAAGAGCGAATGCGCTGTGTTCTCCCTTGATCGCGCGAACATCATTCCGAGCATACGCGTAATCAAAAGCAGTTGCCGTGTAAATAGATAACATGCGTACATAGCCCTCCCGGCAAAAAGAATTATGCAAAAGCATTCATGCACAAATACGCGTGCGAAAGCAAAAGGAGCGGGTAGACAAGGGAACGAGAGAAAGAGAGAGAGAGAGTGAGTCGATATCAGGTTCGAGTCGTTTTCTCGGAAACTGGAATCATCGGCCGTCGTCCCGTAAGGATTAGGGATAAATTTTCCGGCCTGCGCAGTAACTGCACACATACGTACGCGCGCGAAAGAGCCAAGCTGCAGCAGAAGCGGGTAATTTCGTTGCTGCCGAGCCTCGTAGTCGTAGTCGTCGTCGTCGTCCTCGCGTCCTTGAAAGGATCGTGTCCACGGCGATCGCAGCCTCATGGCAAAATGTTATGCGATCTCACCGAGCGATAGATCGAGGAATCGCCTCCTCCTCCTCCTTTATTAGCTGCTGCTCTCCGGCATAGCTCAGCTCGACTAGTTCGCTATATACGCAGAGAGAACCGGCATCTAGAGAGAGAGAGAGCTTCTCACTTCTTTTGCCCCGTCATTATATCCGATAGTCTAACTAACGAGACCACTTTTTCTCACTCGCAGCAGCAGCAGCAGCTCTGCTGACTCTCGTGGTGGCTTCGTGGTTGCCGCGGGCTCCGATGATTCCCCGGCTTCGATATTGCCTTTAATGAGGGATTTTAGGCTTCAACGCGAAATTATAAGGTGGTGGCTCGGGGGATTATTATAACTTTGAATCGGATGGGATCGTTTCTTTTCTTTTTTTTTTGGCGATCGCTTCTCGCGATGAAGTAGTTACGGATAAAAATGGACGTTATATATATTTCCTGTATTTGTCTCGGCTGGATATTTGGTTCTGTAATTGAGATACCGAGGTGTCATGCTTTTATTCATGATTACGTAACACGATATAAGTTTTTACTCTGGATGTATCGAACTGAGATTCATCTCTGTGATTCGTAACACCACTTAAATTTATTATATAGCTTTATCTCATTCGTATTTTATTGGTTTATATGGTCGCAAATGTAACCAAGATACTTACGGATTCTTTTTTAATATTTTTATTTGTCGTTCCGTTTAGTTTCTTCATTTTAATGACGTTGTCTATGTTAAATCGATTTTCTCTAGTTTTTTGAAAATCTTCATACAAATTAATTCTCATATATTTTTTTATTGATTTTTGGAAAGCTTGTAGTGTGCTTAGTATGCATCAAAGACACTTTTTAATTAATTTCAAAGTCCATTTTATTTATAATTCTTTAAAAACCAGTATGTAGTATTAAATTGAAAAGGGAATAAATATGCAAAAAAATTATCGAAACTTACTGGACGAATTCTAAAGATACTGCATCTTAAACTTATGCTTTAGTGTTTAAGTAAAGGTTATATTAGTACAGTCAACGAAAGAGTATGTTGCGCTTTATCGTTTGATATTTTTATGATTTTCAAACTATTTATTCACATTTTAGTATTTCATGATACATTATTAATATAGCTTTAATTAATTCATTTAGTTTAAACGAAATTATTAATTAAAAATGTTTTTCCTTAATCAATTAGTGTCCAAACCTTAGCATCGAATAAAGTTCCGAGAACAAACCATTAATCGGGCATGCATCTTTAGTTCCGAGATTTTTGCAAGTGAAGGTAAACACGTATATGATCGAAAGCAAGTCGAAGCGAGTGAACGCTTACGATACGAGTGTTGCGCCTCATTCTCTCATTCTCGCAGTGTATATCTTTATTCAAATTTGCCCATCCCTTGACCCCGAATTTCGCGAGAACTCCTCGTGTGTCAGGAGGTAAAACAGCAAACATCTCGTTTCGCTGGTACAATAACAAAGGTGTCCGACTGCAGGAGGAAAGAATCACAGTCTCGCACCGTTACGGATTTCTTTTAACCCGAAGACTTCAATATGCCAATAAATTAATAGGTTTTATCTTTGTATAATTATTCATTGAAAAAAGTCGACGCAATAACCGTTTCGTTATCGAGCGTTGACCGTTTAGAAATTAAAAATCTTAAAATGCAGTAAAAAAGTAAGTTATAACGAAGGATAGCCTGCGAATGAAGGGTTGCATTATAGCTATATTCTTAGGAAAGTGCAAATATTTTCCTAATCTGTTGGCATGAAAATTCCATAAAATAGTATCAAACCTCGCATCATCATCACGTGCTTTTACGCGCATAGGCAGTTACACTTTGAGATTTCCATCTTCACGATTTTAACACTCGGTTGTAAAATTTAATTTAATGAAGAGTAAAGGTGAACTTTGTCGCAAGATTTTTACATTGTCAAGCGTACGCATGCATATCTGCATATGTGCATATATATTTATATATGTTTATAGACATTTATAGTTACTGCATGTAGCAACAGGCTGAGTTTTATTACTTTAAGTACTAATAAAACGAGACAGTAAAATTCCTACTGGTTTTTATTTCATTTAAACTTATTTGAGAAAACGAGTATCCAGAATAAAAGTGTAATTGAATTTTTTTTATCGCCCTTCATTTGCTCTCATTTCAATTCCCTATTTTATCGATCTAATCGCGCGAACGATCAAAGTTTAAGATGCACACGCACACCAACCTTTGAATATTTCATCGTTAAATCTTAGAAATTCGATACAGAAAACCCTTTGTTATATAGGAGACAAAAACTGAAACCTCATTGCAGCTGATAATAGGCACGCGCCTGCTCTACGCAATTCAATTATCGAAATATTTCGCCAAGCAGCGAAGAAGAAAAAAAGGCCGCGATCCCTTCCTTACCCGAAACCGAGGAAAAAAAATTGAAAGAACCGTTTTAGATCCTTAGGATCCCACAAAGAAGTGTATATGGCTCGTCAATTATCTCGCACACAGAGGCTGGCGAAGTCGCGCGCGGGTATCCATCAAGCACATTACAAATTACTCCTCTTTTTTATATGCGCTTCTTCGCTCTCTCTCTCTCTCTCTCTCTCTCTCTGGCTCACACGCGCCCAACTTCCACGTTTTCGACGGTCGCGATCCTCTCACTTTTTTTTCTTCCTCTCTTGACTCGAACGCGCGCCACGGCGAGTCACCCACCTAGCGGTAAACCCAAATATTCCGTCTCTCTCTCTCTCTCTCTCTCTCTCTCTCTCTTTCCACTAGCAGGAAGAGAAGAGCGAGAGACGAGGAAACGAGGCAGCTGTCAGTCAGAACTCAGAGATCGCTGTAGGGAATCCCGGGCTATGTGTCCAGCGAATTTTTGTACGTGTGGCTCTGTGTCTCTCTCCCTCTCTCTCTCTTTCTTTCGAGCTTGAGAGGACCTCCTTTTATCCGCTCATTGTGTAACACGGCCGGTTAGCAGTATATTTTTATACCGGGGATCTTTTTATTCTACCCTGCCCATTGGACCTGTCTTTAGGCAAAAATGGTGGATAAATACAAGTTAATAATAGTTGCACGCATTAGTGGATTAGTGTCGTTATCTCGATGGTGCAGATAAAATTTCATATGCCAATGAAATATATAGTACAATCTTTTTAAATTAGATTCTCTTTTATGATTAATAAATATGTGAACAGTTATAATCCTCTTCTAAATCGATAACTTAAGCTTAGCAAAGTCTTTTGCATATCACCTGTATAAGTTATAACAATATTAAAATTCAATGCTCTAGATAGAAGTCGTCGTATCTTGATGTCGCTGTCCTAAGGAAAAAAAAGGCTTCTATATATCGCGTGTGGTCGACTTTGAGGTTGTGTTATTGGAGCTCTTTCATATTGGAAGAGACGCAAAAATTTTCACATATACTATACAGATATTTTTACATTGTATTATAATATAGATAGGTACTAGAAGTTTGAGAAAACCTTTGTTTACCTTGCCGCAACGTCAACACGGGCATTCAATTAATTTTTTGTGCGTATGGTATTGCTCATAATGAACATGTATATAAATTTTCCATGGTTGTTAAATTTATGACTCATTCAAGACTTTTTTTTACATTAAAATTGATCGCGCTTTACTACAAGCGCTTCATTGTAGTGTTTATCATCCGTTGATTACATGCAAAAAACTGGTCAACGTGCTGAAATAAATTAGTGAAAAAAAAAAAATAAATAATCAATCCCATATGGTACAAAAAGACTTGTGCCGCTATTATCAGAAAATTTTATACTATGTAAGTACCATCTTCGATTTACCTATCAATTCGATCTTCTACTTTTTTCAATATGAACGATCATTTTTTTCTTGCTATCCTCATCGGTATATGTTTTCATTATTTATTCCTCGATGACATACTTACATATGAAGGAAGCCATTGTTGGAAAATGCTTACGCATTTTTGCGGTTGATAAATCCATTGGCGACTGCTCCTTCTTTCTTTTTATCTCGTCACTTATGTAAGCCCCGAATTTTAAGTGTTCCTTACACGTTGTGTTTACGACTGCGCTGTTGATTTTCATGAGAGAAGGCAAATACGCGGTACCGTTTTATTTGCAACTTTCCGGTGCAATTGATGCCTTCTGTTTCGGAACAATGTCAGCGAAGCTTCTTAACGGTTCTCGTTCAATAAATATAATACTGCAAGAAAAATTATTCGTGCAACGAGTTTGTCGATTCGACACACATATGCTATATAAACATTTTTTCATATCTATACATAGTCAATGCCTATGCATAACAAAGTGAGTTAATCGTCGTAAAGCAAATCCAAGAAACAAGTCCATATACCCAGTGCGTGTTCGGCGTTAAAAACCTCTTCGATCATCCATTGCTGGTATATTTACGACGGCCGAGCTAATAAAGTTCATCAATCATAATCGCCTGTCATCTTCCTTCGCTACCGAAAGAAGCGAACAAAAATCGTCCCTTTGCCCGTTCGCATATATAACGCGGACATGCGTGTGTACGTGTGCAGAGTCACGTGTGCATTGTGAGTAAGATGTTCAAAAATTCATATCCGAGGATCTTTGAGACGGTCGAGTGTTGCGAAGGAGCTGAAGCTCGGGTGAAAAAAGGAAAGAAGGAAGCCTGAATTACGGGGCGTCTCGGCGGGCCTCACGAGAGAATTCCCGCGAAGCCACTTTTGCGTGTATGCGCGCTCACGTGTGTCTACCCGAGATGTGTGAGTAGCTTATACAATCGGACCTCGGACATTGCTATTCGGTGTTTGAGACTCCTCGTTTTACCTTTGTACCAATCTTTTTTCCGCAACAAGAGTAAGGCTTATACGGAGTAAAATGGAATTCGCCTATCGAAAGGTACAGCACATGTTTCTGCTTATGCATGAGTCAATGTGCAGTTTTATCTTATCCACACTTTTACTCTGATATTTTACTAAATACGCGAGCGAACTATATAAAGAAACATTTTCAACGTTTATCGTAAAATAGTCTGGAAAAAGTCATCAACAATCTCCATAAATAGAAGCTATCAATTTTCTTGGTCCCTTTGATCATTTCTCAAAATATCGTTCAACAAGAACTCAGCTACTTTGTAGATAAAGTCCTCCTACTTTTTCCACCAGTCACATATATCTGCTAACAGAAAGTACGAGTTTCGACTGATATACCAAGATGCAGCAGTCGTGCAGGTATATAGATAGAAAAGCCGGAGAGCCGGCGTTGCATTGGCTTCCGAAAAGGATCAGCCAGGCAAAACGACGAGTCCAAGCCTCTACGACGATTATTTATGGAGCTCGCGAGTGGAGGAGGATGAAAGGAACAGGGAGAGAGAGAGAGAGAGAGAGAGAGAGAGAGAGAGAGAGAGACGGTGAGTCTGCTTATACTACGCGTGTATACACACTTCTCAGCTGCTGCACCTGTTGCTCCCTCGTTCCCCTCCTTGCACTTCTCCTTCTTTTCTTAGCTGCCGCTTTGTACGATTGTCGACGCGAGTGCGAATTTCGCTGTATTGTACGGATGCTGTTGTTGGGGGGTTAGTCAGGGCTATGAAGTGATTTAATAAGTAGGCCTGTAAGTCGCTCGTTGACTTTACGATCTGCACTTAGTTCAGCTACATGAGATTTTTTTCTACGAGTCTCGTTTATGAAGATGTTATAGAGTCTGGCACTAGACTGTAAATACTATCTTTGATCAATACTATTTATTATTTGTACAATTTATCTATAGTATGGGGTCTCTAAGCAGATTTAATTGTAGTGAATTTTTTTTAAGTCTGTAAAAAATGTTCCAGAGTTTAAGTACACTTAGCCATAGCCCAGTGCGTATAGATGTGCACTGCGACTATCTATATTCAATTATATGTATACATGTCGATCACAGTCGACACGTCCTGACAGATCCGCACGTATATTTGTACACCGAGCATCATCAAAATGACACAATCAAGAGCCGTATGGATAAACTGGTCGCAACATTTCACTCTACGCCGCGGCGAGTGCCGAACGATCACAACTCCCAACGAGTTCAAGACACTCGCGCGGTGCACGCCGGGCATTAGCGCAGTAATATAAGGCGAGAGAGAGAGAGAAAAGCCCATGCCCCGGCGAGTAATAGCTGCATGCCCGAGCGCCGCGCGACGTAGAAGGTCGCAGCATCGCCGTCCCGAAGATCAAGGACCCGGCGCGAGAAAGAGAAAAGAGACATCGGATAGGTACAGCCTCTCTCTCTCTCTCTCTCTCTCTTGCGCGCGCGCGGACTTCAGCAGGCAACAGCAGCGAAACAGATAGAGCGAGTTGTGCGTGATGCGTGCGTTTTTATTGGTCCCCGCTACTCTCTCTCTCTCTCTCTCTCTCTGTCTTTCTCTCTCTACTCGCGCGTTACGCGAGTGCGTACTATAGGGTTGAGTAACAGGTGGCTATGGTGTAGCCGGCGGCGGACGATCTTTTGTTGCTAATTTCACCGCGCGCGCAGGAGAGGCTATATATATATATGTATGTGTGTGTGTGTGTGTGTGTGTGTGTGTGTGTGTGTGGTATATATCGAGGATGAATAATTGATGCGCGCACGCGAATGTTGCGGCGAGGCGGATGATAATGATCGTGACGAGGGGAGTTGATGCGCTGATGTAACGTTTATATATAAACTTTGCCGCGCGGAATACGATGATCCTTTTTTAATCGAGCTTCTTATTCTTCTTCGTCTTCTTCTTATTACCTCGCGTTTTGTTTTATTTCGTTGATGTGCTCATCGCTGATAACGGAGCGATTTTGCCCCCCTCCCCACCGGCTTATGGCTTATATATATATACCCATTGTATTGTGTGGTAATTTTTTTCTGCCGAGACTTTTCCGCGTGGCGTTTTTTGGATCGGCTCTATTGCTTCCGAGCTCTATACGCATTGCTTGGCTCTTTGCGGACTGCGCAGGGAGAGAATATTATATGCGTGCGGTACTGCTCGTTATCTCTGTGATTTTTCGCGATGCTTATCTTGATGTAGACTTGACTTAATTGTACCGAGGAAATATTGAAAATATTTTTCGTGCATGCTTGATTTTTCATTTTGAATTTTTATAGCACTTAGAACGTATCCCCCTGATTGTGCTGTAGGCATTTTATATTATTTACAGCTATAAAGAATTTTTTTTTGCAAACATCAATAGAATTTATCAAGCCATAAATAAAAAAATTGTAAATAACAGAAAAAATTTTCATAAATATTTTAGTCATCCAAGCTGCCTTACGTATCCTTTCAGCTCTTATGAATGAATCTCGCGTAAAAAAAATAAAAACAAATAGTAGTTAACCGATGTCTATCTTTAGAAAACTTAGTTAACCCACATGAAGTAAATCACTTAATTGAAACTTAGCAGGCTCAATAAAGCGGTAGTTCTGTGTACTTTAAAACCGTATTATTAACTGACAAAGTGAATAGTAAAACCGGATAATTGAATATTTCAAGACTTTGCAAAAAAAAAAAAAAAAAACAAGATGGTCTTCATTCATAGAAAACTGACTGGACTGCAGCGAGGGATTCTAAATCGCTAGTTTTATGTCTATACTAAACGATGGAGTAAAACTAAACGCTACACGTATAAGTTCCGTTTAATTACTCGTATACATTTTACTATTTAGAGGCCCGTCTAGTCAGTCTTGTTCATCCTTTATCTGTTACAGGGTCGATTCTTTTCCGCGAATCCTCCTGAAAATTTTCACCTTGGAAGGGAAGAAAGAGGGAAAGAGAGAGAGAGAGAGAGAGAGGGAGAGCGAAAGAAAGAGAGACAAAAAGGTAGAACTCAAACATAAATTATGCCTGTTTTCCATTTATTATCTAACGAACTTTCGCGCGAATTGTTCGCCAAACAAATTGTCAAGACAGCTTTACAGCCGCTTTTACGATGACGTAAATTTAAAAAGCCATTGCTCGCTAATTTATTGCCACTGTTATCGCTCATCATTGAAAAAATGGGACCACAGAGGAAAACGTAAGGTGCACCGCGTGTGTTTTCATTGCACTTTGTACTTGTACACTTGAAGGAAGTGATTGCAAGTGTAAGCCAATGGCACATTGCCGAGCACATACATGACCTTTAGTATAAATCTTTGTTATTTTATTTTAATAAATATAATTTACACTGTCTTTGTGGAAATTCAAGAGATTGTACAGTCTTACTATTCTGGAATGTTAGTACTTACAACTAAAATATGAATTGCATTGTATAAATATTTATTATGTGTAAGTACAAGTGATTATTTCTTTCTTTTCATTATACTCATCATTATAAAGCTGTTGTAGCAAAAAGTTCTCGCTCTACAAGATTAAGGATATATATAAATAAATAAATATGCGTCACTATCAATCAAGTAGTTTTTTATAAAACATGCTTTTTACCGACTTCTTATCGTGAAAAATTGCATACTCTGATGGTTATATCCCAACACTGTGCTTTTGTAGTTTCAGAAAAATTTCTTCCAAATGAAATATTTTTAATTTCAATTTTTTTTTATGACGTTTCTCGGCATGGATGTGTATACTTTATTAAAATGAATGACTCTTTTAATTAAAACTTTTAGCCTATGCGGATCGAAACATGGATTTATAGTGAAATGTATAATATTTTGCGTATACTCTTCCCTGTCCCTATCTATCCCTGTCGACCTGAAACGTCCCAAAAACCATTTGGTTTTATATCCTCAACGCTTAGCAAAACTGCAGAGACTAGACTTGGCACCGAATCGCAATCGCGCATTCAAAATCTGCGCCCACACACTCACATCATCAGCCACTTGCGATCTCGATATACAAGCTGTCCATATAATATAATAAATCACTGTGCTAAAGTCACGCTCCAAGTATAATCGCCAGAGTACATAGAAAGGGAAAAGATTATTGGTATTAAGAAGCTATAGGATAGAGGTATGAGCGACATTAAACGTTGCACGGAGCGACCGATGCGCTGCGCACTTGCAGGCTGCAGACGGCGACGGAGGCGGCGGCGGGATCGTTAAAAACTTGGCGCGTTCTTCCTTATCTTTTTGAAGGGTTCGCGCTTGCAGCTGTAAAAGCGCGAGTTTAACGATGGCTTTAATCTTTTCAGGACCCCGCGCTGTATATGCGAGCTATTGCGAGCATTTTTCCTCCGCTCTCGGCTACGGCCTTGAACCTCGAGGGTAAAGTTGGACGATGATGGCCGTGATGAATCGAAGGCGTTAATAGAAAAGCACGCCTGATGCCCTTCTTCTTCTTCTTCTTGCTGCTGTTTACGACGGATTGTAGGGTGAGGTGCGTCAAGTATGGATGAAGTCTTTGGTATGTTGAAGTGTTGAGTTGGATGTAATAAATATAAGTTCAGTGAGTTAGGGAAGTTTAGTGGCTTGGAACTGTATTAACGCAGCTTGACTTTTTCACTTATTCTTGATTAAATGTATAATTTCGTCTTTAGTTTCATCTGATCATGTTTGATACGATTCCTTCTTTATTATTTTTAATGAACATAATTTACTTTATGATAATTATATAATTAGAATTAGTGATGTTATCGTAACAATTGAAATTTGTTATGTAAAATATTAAGCATTCGTTAATATACGCTTGAAAATGGCGTGAATTTTTTAGCCTCTTATGAGTCAGATTTAATTAATTTATCATTGCGAACCGATGATCTAAGTAACGAAACATGCCGAGTTTTTATTGCTATTTTACTATAACGCAATTACATCCATTCATTTTTATAGAACAATGCTCCACACTTAAACTTTATCCCATAACTTTTGTTCAAACCATAGGTAGAAGAAGGTCACCACTATATACAAGCAATTAAAATAATTTCTTCGCGCAACAGAGTGATCATAATTTAACAGCGTTAAGATCCAATTTTCAAAATAATCACACGCCACGCCAAAAGTGGTAGTCGCTCCTATTTTCGCAGCATTTAAGAAATCATTAAAAAAAAAAGGAATCGTCGCTAAAGACTTATATTCTCTTATACCGGATTCCATCGAGTCGACGCGGGTAAATTGCAATTCCAAGCCGGGCCGCGGCCATTAGAGCCTCTCGCGAATTCCTGTATTATACGTACACTTGTGCACACTGGCTGCGGAGGTGAATTTTTCCGTCACCCTGTATAACAGTACGTATCCGCGCGCGAGATTGGCCGTTTCCTGGTTCTCCCTCCTCTGCGCCTGCGGTTCATACCGAATCCATTAACATTACTTTACCTCAACCCTTGTATTTTCAATTTAATTGCTAAAAATATAGCAGCATTTCTATTTTAGCGCACACGAATGTACTTGATATACATTTATTTGTGCTCTAGCTTATGTATAATGTCCAGGCTAAAATAATTATTCACACTTGGAATGGACTATGCGGTTTTGGTTTAATTACCATAAATTAGCACACAATTAAAAACCTCAGCGTTTCAGAGATAATATATTATATAGAGAAAAATACAATGACTTTTTACATTTTTTTTCATAGTTTTTTTATGATGCATTAGGAGACGTTAAAGACGAGTTGCATATTTAAATTTTTCGGCTCAACCAGTGTTGAGCAAACGGTACATAAATGAACAGTATATTTCTGTAGATCAGAGTCATTAGCCAAAGTCTGAAGCAAGACTTCCATCGCTGCAAGAATTGGCAAAACTTTTCTAACCGTAACCCAAGTTTTGCAGAAATCTAGAAATGTCAAGCCTAGAATGATCGAAATATCAAGTAAATAATTTTCTAAACAATTCCTTACGAGTAAATCGCAAGCTTCGGTTTTTTTAAAACTATTCTCTTTTTCAATACCACAAGACAATTATTCAATATTTGGAAGATCCAACTTGCATATTTATTGGGGTCGAATATATATTGACAGAAACAATTGTTTTTTTTTTATCAAAACCTGCTCAGGTCTTTTCAGTCTCGCAATTTCCTCTCGCGCGATTTAAAAAAAAGCCACTTCCCACCAAGTAATGTCACCGATCCTCTTTTGCAACCGGTCCACGTCCCCTAAAGCTTCATTAAAAAGCTTGGACGTTACACTGAAAATCCCTTAGCCGCTCGAACTCTCAACACCTCCTTTATACCCTCCTTATAAACATGAAATTCCAGCAAGCCAGAATGATAATTCTAAGCTCGCGGCTGTGGCCGGCGAATGTTACAGGTACACATTGGGGATCCGCCAGAGGCGCCAGAGGGAATACGAAAGGATCTTACGCATCCACCACGATGACGCGGAAGAGCCTGTGCGTGTGTGAGTGCGCGCAGGTGAAAAAGGCGTATAGGATGTAAAAGAAAGCGAGTGGTGCAGTGCACATGTGTGCGAGGCTGTATCCTTAACTCGGGACGAGAGACTGCATTATCGTGGCCGCTTAGAAAACACAATGGACCGTTTCTCTTCCGTGCGCCGTCGCAGCAGCCGCCGCCACCGCCGCAAACGATCTCCGCGCCGTGCAGGTAAGAGCGCAGCGGACTCACCGCAGAGGACGACACACATTGCTTTCGCTCGGCTCGTGTGTAGGAAAAAGGGCGAGCTTAGACTCCTGCTTCTGCTGCTGCTTCTGCTTGTCATCTTTAATTGGATCTGATTAACGGGTGCTCGCTTGTGCGGATGGGAGCTGGAATGCTTTGGAGGAGCGAGTTGTGTGTATGCATTCTGCTGCTATAGACTTGCCGAGTTTCTCTGCTTTTAGTGAAAAATAAGCCCTTTGAAGTCGTCTTGTTGGCTACAATAGTTGTGAGCTGATGCTGCTTTGATTCGGGAATGTTTCGAGTCATTAATTAATTCAAGTATTTTGCTTTTTGGACAGATAAAGCTTTGCATCGATCAACATTATCAGGTTTCAGTTTTTTCATAGATTTCAACCTAATGCGTCTTTGTTCGTATGCGTTTTTTGAACATTTTGATATTTTTTTTATAAAATGAATTTAAGTCAAAATGTCTGTCTATTACTGATTAGATTTTCAAATCGATTGTACAGGTATTTAATGAATTGTAAAAGCAAACTTTTGAAGCAGTTGGTAGCCTAGTTGTTTATGTTTATTTACTTTTCACATGCAGGGTATCCTTTAACCGATATGTTAAAATCGGTAATAATTAGTTTTTATAAATATCTATTTTACAAATTTTACACTTATGACTTTCAGAAATACTTTTTTAACATGCATTTTAGATTCAACCATTTTGACATAATTCCAAAGTCGAGATAAAAATTGTCTGCCCATCAAACGTATCGGGAAATTTATAGCATTCCCCTTATAATAGAATAAAAGGCCAAGAGAATGGGAAGGACAAGAGGAGAAGGAAAAAGAAATTACAAAGGCGGAAGCACGCGCGAGATTCTCGTCCACTTCCTGTGGTGAAATATGTCCACCACCGGAGCGACCGATTCACCTGTCAAGCACATTTTTCCCGAGTTTACCACTTCTCTGAAATGAGATGATTCTAAAATAATATTCTGTAAATTACCCCGTACATTAATATTTTTAAATAAACTCCAATTAATCGATTTTCTTATCTCGATCACACGTATTCTATTAGATAAGCTATAAATGATGTTTAAATGAAATACTGAAAAAACTGAACATTAACATTTTTCACAGCATATAATTTTGTTATCCTTATGAAGTTTAATAGTTAACAATTTAATGCAAATTGTATAGAAAACAGCTGTGTAGCCTTAGTATGATGAGTCGGTATTACGCGATTGAACAAAATTGTATTTTTTTCTTAAATCTTACATAAAAATAAGATAGTCAATGCATCATGTGTATAAATAAACTTTATTTATTCAAAATTCAGAAATTGTAAAACTAATAAAATTATATTGCAAGATTCTCTGAAAAACACTCCAGCAACAAAGTTATACAGTAGTAATATTGTTTATTGTCTGCTACCAACAAATGTTTCATTTATGAATTAGTCTTGGACAAAACATCGAATCTCTGAATAAATAATAATGACAGAAAAATGTGCGACCAAAGCATCCATATAAGTATTTTTCCTCGACCATTAAGCTGGAAAAAATGTCGTAAATGATGAAACACGATTACCGCGCGACGTTCTTTTCATTTTCGCTCCGTCCGATGTGTATCGATATGGCTAAAGAAAAATTTTAATTCCTCGACTCACGCGTCTGTAACATTCTTTCTAATAACGCTGAAGCTGTGTTTAGCAAAAAAAAAAAAAAAAGTGGGGAAAAGAAGCGCGCAGGTCTACTGGGTATTTCTGAATTGAATGGAGCTGAAATGAAGATTATGCGCCGGGGAAACACTTGAAATTAAGATTTACGAGAAGCGCGTTGTTGAGCAAAAGAAAAATTTTTCATTGATGATGCGCCGTTAACGTCACTAAATGTCGTTACAAAAGACCGGACGATCTTCTCGTTGCAAAAGGAATTCCGCTCTCTCTTGGAAGTTATAGAGCGAAAGAGTTGCAGTTCGTTGGTTTTTGATCCCGTTGCTTTTCGGATCGTTTAAATAGCCATCAAAACGTTGAGCGATCGCAAAGACGTGCAACGGTCGCGGATTTGAATTTGGGATATTTGACTTTTTTTGGTTGCGGATTCACGCGGCGCGCAAAGCGTTTACGCGCACGATGAATTCATTCATGAAATTGAATTCGTACGACGAATTCATAAGACAAATGCGTCTTTTACCGTTTAACCAATGTATTCCACTTACTTTTTTGGCGAACTGGCAACATTTATTTATTTTTTTTGGGGAAAAGCGCTTTGAAAATTTAGCTTCTATTGTAGAATTGAAATTATATCCAGATCAATATCTTTGAAGTGTGTCGATAGATCCAGCTTTAAATGATGAAAATATTTTCACTTTCATGTATTGTTTTGCGTTTTAAGTAAGGCGAATAAAATGTATACTTTATAAATATTGTATTAAAAACGGGAGAATGAACTATAATAATTAATACCTAAAGTTACTCAGACTATTTTTTTAAATTTATTTATTATAAAACTTCTGAATAGCAATGAATAATTAATAATTTAAACAAAATCTGTGACGTAAAAAATTGAAAATATTTAGTAGAAAAAGTTATGTCAATAAATAATTTGGTGTATCCGTGGTTTCTTTTCGAATATTGTAATTCCAAAAATGTAAAAGCTTATTGACAAGAAATTGAAATTATAAACTTATATACACAAAGTTCATTTACTGTATGAATACAATGAAATATTTCTTGTGTATCTTTTTTAGAATAGCTTTTAATATTTTATTGTCATTAAATAGTATAGTTATTATGTCTTTATTGGAAAAATAATTATTTCATATTTACTATCTAATCGAATCCATAAGAATAGACTATATACTATATACCTAATCCGTTAGTTTAATAAAAACAAAGAGAAAGACACACGTAAATAACGTCTTTATATTTTGAATCGTTACCTTTAATTGCCTATCCTTTAAGAATTTAAAGTGACGTTTACTCAGAGTTAATTGCCTATAGCAAATAGAGTAATCGAGTTAATTGAATGTTGCTCCTTGAAATTTACTGACATATTTATTTTATTTAACTGTAAAACATTTTAAAAGAAAGAAACTGATAATAGACGACATTTAATTAGTTATTTAAATTTCTAGAGTAAGGTGTAAGATAGATGAGCTGGACATTTACACATGTTAATTGATACACATAAGTTGTCTGACTAGAACACACCCTTTTTCTACTTGTTTAACATCCGTATTCCTTGCTCAGTTAGCTTGTCAATTTATAAATCATTGTTTCAAATCTTCATACTTAGTAACAACTTCACTTTTTTCATGTTTTCTAGATTGTCATTGCTTTAAAACTTATAATTGACTTACATAAATTTTGTCATCTTGATATTTGCTTTAAAGAAGAAAAGCGCTAATTACTTTCCTGACTTCTTCGATTTGATGAAATTATTTTCGGAAACATATCTATATATATTTTCAATTACGCGGAATTTAGTGGGTAACAGATTACTATTATGGAAACATGGAATATTTCTTTCCAGTTTTTTTAAATTTTAAAAGAGGCATAAAAAAATAAATTTTGATTACATAAATAGAATTGACATTGTCGCGGAATAATCATAATTTCTAGATTAAAAAGATTGTTTCTTTGTAGTACAAATCATTTGCTGGTATTGAAAAGAGGAAAGTTTTTATTTTTAGCTCAATTGTCCAATGCATTAAAATGATGGCGATATTTTTTCTAATTTTCCACATTGGCATGTAAATCTGCGTTAAATCTGAGCTCCAAAATCAATTGACGTAAGTTCAATATTTATTTAGCACAGTCGAGTAAACGATCATGGAATTATTAATTTACTCTTCTCTCAGCATACATATATATATCATGTTTTTGAATTGAAATCAACAATATTTGGCATGAATATTATTCTTTGCGTGTGACTACGCTTACAATGCGTCAATGTATTAAATTCTTTGTATAAATATGCTTTTAGAAATTTCATACTTTTAAATTAATTACATTGCGTTAAATCTTATCCGAATTGTTGAACCATAATTTGTGATTTCAAGGATTCTGTAATACAATTTTAGAAAGTAGGTAGCTACTTCAAAAAGTGATTTGGTTACTGCGTTTAGTTTGTTGACGTATAAAATATTATCTATTCCATGAAAGGAAATTATGTTCAGATCTACCTTAATCCGTGAATGTGTAAATATGCTAGAGCGGTAATCGATTTTATTTTATTATAAATGATTGTCTTATATTATATCTGACTGTATCTATTTTCGTGTATATCAAATGG
>UELU01139080.1:26896-52777 GCA_900490025.1 Megastigmus dorsalis
CCACTGCATACTAATAGATTGACGTATCCTCTAAATTTTTTTCAGTGCATGAAAGGAAATTATGTTCAGATCTACCTTAATCCGTGAATGTGTAAATATGCTAGAGCGGTAATCGATTTTATTTTATTATAAATGATTGTCTTATATTATATCTGACTGTATCTATTTTCGTGTATATCAAATGGTGACATTTTTAATTTACTTCTTAGAATAGAATAGAAGTAATTACTTTTCTGAGAATTCTATTCTCTTACTGTTTGTTAGTATATTTAATTACTAATAAAATATATTATTTTAAATTTTTCAGATAATAGCATATATTCTGTACATCGAAAGCATGTTCGTAAAATATCAATCTATCATTATAATTTTACGAAAACGGCATAAAGGAAATTAGACTTTGACCACTCAACTGGAGTCTTATTTACGGTTTAGTTAGAAAAAAAGGTTTGGAAGGACATTGTTCTATTTTTCATTCAACAATTAAATAAAGGCCGAATTTGTTTGAACCTATAGAGACTAAGAAAAATTGAATTCAAAATAGGTTCTTTATTATACCACAAAGACTCTCATTTAGAATTTTCTAATAAAAAGTTGGTATACCGTCGAAATATATACTTGAACTAGACTTTAACCAGACTTATGTCAGACTAATATTTTCACTCCTCATCTATCTCTCTAAACGAAAATTTCACCCCTTAGATTTTGCAACCTTACCCAGCCAAACAGTTGCATTAAAAAATTGAAGCGAACCACCTGGAGAACCGACGGCACATACGCGTGCAATATCCGCGATTCGTACAGCAGATCGCACAGCGAGCCTATACAGGCCTCTATAGCTTTGAGCTGCGATGGATATTTTTTCCCTCCCCCTCCTCGTGGTTAGAGCCCAACGTCAGAGCTACTCGCGCGCGGCTGCGGCACGCGGACACACGCCAATTGGAGAAGGAGCCGCGAGAGTACGTCCAGTCGCACGCGCGCGCGAGCGAGAGAGAGAGAGAGAGAGAGAGAGAGAGAGAGAGAGAGAGAGAGAAAGAGAGAGAGAGAAGTCTTTATATAAGTGGGAGCCATCCGAGTCCTCGGGACTTACTCCCTCGAGAGAACTCGCGTGTGCGCCGCGATCCCGAGGAACGGACATACGTGTATATACACACACACACACACACACATATATATATACATATAAGACATACACTGGTGAAAAGCGCGGGAACGCGGGATCTACCGAGTCTGCGCACTTTTTATCCAAGACCTTATTTTTGAGCCCTTGATAGGCTTTTGCAAGTTTTCGCAGATTTCCACTCGTAGATATTGCCTTATAGTTATTGTTCCGTTGCCGCAAGATCGTGACGGATTGTATACAACACGCGACGAACTCCGCGCGTCTCGTTCTCGAGATGAGAAGCCCGTTGGAGTGAAAAGTGTTTCGCCGTCCAAGCGCCGGATTTTCCGTTTTCTTCGAGGGTGAGTTTTCCAGCTGTGCTATATCTTTTTCTTTTTCATTGTCATATTGGATGCGAACAATTGTTTACCTTGATCCTGATACGTATCTCGTTTGTAATTGCTTCATTGGAAGATCTTAATATATGTATGTAATGCAAAGTGAGAAATTTAAACGTGTCTAAGAAGTTTTTGAAACAATCGTTTTTTTGGTTGGGATGATCCTTTGTACGCAAGTATAGCGATAGACTTGCAGGATTATTTTAACATGTAAGTGTTTCAATTGCGCGTCTTTCTGTACAGTGTATAAGAATGAGTTACTAGTAGCGATCAGTTTTATCATACTGAACTGAAATTGTTGTAGTATTGAAAAGAATTGAATTAGTTAAATTAGCTTAGTTTAATTTCACTCGAAACAAAATTTTTCAATAAAAAAAATATAAATTTATTAGTTTTGATTTTCTGAAATTAACATGATTAAATATATTGAAAAATTAACGGCTTGTTTTAGAAAAATATCAGCGTATATTACAATTCAGATATTGTGTTATATAGCGTATCCCTAATAATAGATATCGAAGAACGTGTAAGTGTTCGTTAACAGTTTTTAATCGATTAGTAAAAAGACCGTTAAAAGGATCTATAATTATTCAAAACGCTATTCTAAAGTAAGTAGTTTAATGACTTTGTACATACTTATCTAGCGTAACTGTAGATTAAAAAAAACGTTAAAACATCGTGTGAAAAAAATTGTAGTGCTATGAAAAACCGGTCGAACTTCTTTATATAGAGACTAAATCTAAGTCTTATTTTAATTATATTCACTTAAATCTACTATTAAAACAATTTATATTGTGAAAAGTAGACTGGGCTACTGAGGAATCTAAATAATTTCCAGTTTTAATTCTTATGCCAAAATTACAATGAAGAGTCCTTTCCCAAAATTTAATTTTAACTTGAATTAATATTAATGGAACATGAAAAAATTTGAACAGCATGTGCCCTTGCACGAAACATGCAGTACAACCTGAATATTAGGAAATACAATTATTTATCCATCCCTCCATTTCAACCCAAAATAACTCCTCCGCCAACGAGTCGGACATTCTCCAAAACACACCACCTCGCAAACAAGTCTCTTCGCGGAAGCATTAAAGCCACCCCGTGTAAGGTTCGCGCGAGCACATCGTAACCGCTAGAACGACCAGAGTTGACACGCGTAAATCGGCGCGTGCGTTACGGGAGAACTGCCGCTGCGGGGCAAGGCGCCAAGTGATACGTGACACGCGAGCTTTGCCCTCCTTGTTCATGCAGAGCGCGTATCGGCTCGCTATGTACACGGATTTGGCGAGTCCTCGACTCTTTGGCCCAGTGATTCATGATGATGATCGCTCAATATCTCTCTCTCTCTCTCTCTCTCTCTCTCTCTCTCTCTCTTTTTCCTGTTGGGTGTTTGGGACAAGTTTCCTTCAATTAGAGTGAACGATAAGGTTTAGTCGGTGGAATCTTTTAGTGTCGATTTTGAATCCGAAGCGTGGATACATTTTGGGATTATAGCAGGGGATTCATTTTCCAGTTTAATTGAGATCTCGTACTTAATTTAATGATAAAGCGCGGCTTCGGAGGTTCTGAGCGCGGAGCGTATATTACGGGAGAAATTGTCTTTTCAAAGTAAATTGACTTTTATAATAGAAAATTATTGTTGATTGCGGGAATCTAATTGTAAAGTGCACAAATATCAGTTCTATGAAAGTAATCAGGTTCGTGGACTTGCTTTGATATTGTATATTTTCTTACACAGTATTTTCTCATTACTCGCTCGTACTTAAGTGATTGAAAATTCGTGTATACTTTAATTTGAATAGAATATTAAATTCAATCGTCTTTTTACTTCATTTATAATTTGTCAATTTTATTTATCTGGTCGATATCTCTAACTGTACTCGTCTCTCGATACTTCCATTATTCTTCAATTTTCCATTAAAAATATTCACAAACGAGTTCATTCAATATTCCCAAACAACATCAGATTTACGAATCGTTATAACGTTGTGAATCCCCTCCGAAAAAAGTAAAGGTACTTGACGCGTCCACGAAAATCTGGAATAGCCGTCAAAGATCGTAAAGTACACTAATCCGCTCAGTCGGTCGCCCTCGCGAGCTTTTATCGCATTGCACACACGTATACACACGCATTTGTTTTCTTTCCCACCTTTACGGGGGCGTTTTTGGTCGGTGCTCGGTTTCTCGCGCCTTAAGCGGACTCCCGCAGCTCTGACGACGCGCAGACACAGCCGATTTAAATTTCAATTTGGGATGCGCTTTCGATGGTGCCTCGCGAATTCGTTCTCTCTCGCTTCCCCCCATTTACAGTCGAATTCCCGCGATGTTAATCAGCGCGAATGGCATGCGAATTCATTTGACCGCTCGGTAATTGGACTTTTGCTGATGCGCTTCGTATTTATCGAGAGCAGATGTTTTTTAATAACAATTAAATAGGCTTTTTGTAATAACAAGGAGCAGTCAATTAATTAGCTCATAGGATTGAAATTAGCTTTTGCGGGTAAATTTGGAATTTGGATTGAATAAAGTTTTCTATTCCAATGCATACATTAAAAACTGGTTAGTTATAAAAGGCACATAAATATTGTATTTGTTTACATTCATGTATGTAATTATTAATGTGCGATCATCTCGCATTACTCGAATTTGTATAGGAATAATTATTTGAATGTTAGATTTTTCCTCTTAATTACCGATAGAAAAATAAAGAAAAATTTAATATTATTCACTGAAGATGTTCTGCCGTGACTATATTTTAAACCATTAGCATGTATAATCGACGCTTTATCTCGAATAAAATAGGCCGATGTAGAGGTAAAGAGAAAAGGAAAATCCTGAGATCTTATCTATCGTGCGCCGCTAATTGACGGAAAAAAAAATATACGTTCGCTGCACAAAATCATCTCAAAGCGATCTTTCAATCGAAGATCTACGATTAATATAACCGTTTACAAACAAACGCATCATACTTAATGTTATTTAATCTGCTAAAATTGCCAACAAATCGCTGTTAAACGATTCTCGTGTCAGAAATACGTCGCGACTCGTCATCGATGCTGTCATTTTTCGCAGGATCATTATAACGTGCGTAAAATAGTACCTTCCTAATCTCGACACGTAGCAAAATTTTCTTTTTGTACACTCAGAGCACGTAACGCGGAACTTTGTTACTGGGACTCATCGATATGCGTACATAAAATGAAACCTTCGGAAATTCATTATGACGTACTTCGGCCCAAATAATCCGATTCCCGCAAAACAATAACTCGCGCGCCATAAAGTTTCTAGCCGAATTTCACCCAGACATTGTCCAGACTTTATCCACACTCCATATACCGAAACTCGAATCAGACGAGTCCCAGACTAACTTCTTCAACTTAAGAACTGACTCTTTTCTAAGATAAATAATTCCTCGGAAGCTCTCCCAAGTATAGGGAAACAAGTCGAGAAGACTCTGCGCGGGAGAAACTGGAGCAGCTCCTCGTCGATACAATGCTCGGAGAAGATTTTTCCCCCGCATATTTCCATGTCGACGCACCGGTGCAGAGACGTCCATATAGCGGCCCCGAGGCTCTTTTTCGCAGTCATAAACAAGGAGAAGCGAGGAGAGGAGCGCGAACCGCAGCCGAAGTAGCAACAGCATCGCCAGCAGGAGCGTCTTTGTCTCCCCCGGTATATTTTCCCAAGGCATCCACCTTCTACCTATATACATATATATATATATATATATATATATATCGCGTTACATAGACTTACGTATTCGCGGCGGTGGCTTATAGGTGTACATACTCTGCAGCGCCGCGGCTGTATCTTCGCCTCCTCATCTCTCTTTCCCTTTTGCTCCTCTCTTCTCCACCTCCTCCTCCTCCTCTTCTTCTTCTTCGTTGCTGCTGCTGCTGCTGTTGCTGTTGCTCGTGCTTTTTCTACGCTGCTCTTCATCTCTCACTCTCTTTCTTCCTCGCGCGCTTACTCTCCTCGTTGACTCGAGGACGATCTATGCGTTATGTGTGTGTGTATACGCATTTATTTATAATGCATAGAAGGCGATGGGGAATCGTATATCACTCGGATGGGAATCTTCTCCTGCGCATATTATTTTTTGGTTTCACTTGCTCACAGTCGGTACATATAATATCAAACTCCAAAAATCCCGATACGCGCGCGTCATGCTTTTTTTTTGTTCACGAGAAGCGCCAAGTACGCCGTTGTATAAAAGGTATAAAAGAACCGTATAACGCCAAAAATAGTCGTTTATGTGGCTTATACAATTGCAGGTAGATGAAAAACTCGGTGATTCATAGTCGTGAAAAGTTAGCCGAGTCTCGTCTAGCGAAATACGTCTAGCGCTTCGAGCAATATATATATACATGCGGCATATACTCTCTCGTGGCTGAGTCATGAATTATTTAAATCGCACCTGCTTGAATCTTGATACAGCCTCCATAATATATTAATATAGATTTAAAATACCAGGCTTCGCTCCGGCGTAATTCATTGCGAGCCCTTCGCGCCACTGTGTGTACATAAATAATCGACCGTAACCATTTCTGCGACTGCGCGTGTATATATGCGATTATAATATATATAGAAAAGGAAATCGTCTATTATTAACTAAGCAGTCGCGTGTCGCCCTAAATCTCGGAAGACAAAAGGGAAATAAAGTACGCGTGCGTATGGAAGTATAAGAGGCGCATCCGTTCGATGCACCCTTATAATTCCTCGGCGAGTCGAGTACTGCACGCGTACACGTAGAAAGGCGCGATATCGGCATCGGTCGACTGAGCGCGGATCGCGTAACCGAGACTCGCTGCGCTCGCCTATGATTCTCGAGCGTGAATAATCGCTAATGGGAACCTTTTACCTTTTCATCGCTTTGGCTTTTTTTTTTACTGCGCCTGCGGATTGTTATTTCAGCTTGAGCTGTTTATTTTGTTTGTTCGGCTGTGTAAAATTTAAGTTCTTTTGCGCAGCTATTTGCAATCACTCGAAAACTAATTTTCTTTCAGTTCAACATGACTTTTTTTATACACTCTAAATATTTTCAGTTATATTCGTTTTCTATTTTTAATAATAAAAAAAAAGAAAAAAACACTAGCTCCAACAAACCTGAATCATCTGATAATCTTCTAAACAACTTTTGCTCTTCGGGAACTCGAAACAACATTTTAAACGTTCGTCGAACAAGTTCTCGGTAACGTTATACATTTCCATTGCATTGGTTAGAATAGCAAATGTTTATTCTCTTCTAAAAGCAATGCTTATAGGCATTATCAATATGGTAAGTCGATGCTTCGGGCTATATGCAAAAGCGTAGGCGTCGAGCAAAGCCAGCTCGGACTCTTGGATATTTAAGTGGATGCACACGAACTTTGTACAGTGCACTTTTGTTGATATTACAAACTACAGTCGGGGGACACACTGCGACCACTCGACTTTTCACTGCATGCACGAGACAAAAGAAAAGAGAATAGCGCGCGCCAACGAATATTTGCATACCCGCTGTTTATCAATAGTCAAGATTTTTCACTGCAGTTTGCTCACCACTTCTCTATACTCTCCGATCTTCCACGTTGAACATTCGATATTATCGATCGATCGTTACACAGAAAGAAAAAAACCTTTATACCCGCAAAGATTCTTCATTATTTTTGCCTCAAATCCATATTATATTTAATCGTATACAGCAATTAACAATAAGCCGCGGAATTCGCGCAGCGATATAGCGAACAAAAAATAAAGCCGGGAGAATCAGGAACGGAAGAAGAGATGGAGAGAAGAAGAAAAAAACGCTAAATAATAAGACCATTAAAATGATCCGCTTGCGAGCGACCTCAACATTTTTATCATGAAGCCTCGTTACGCCGCGGCTCGCGGAGTTTCCATTATTGAAAAGTAATTAGTTCGATTACGGATGCGCCGACCTCGAATCTTTGAATTTTCACGTCGAATGAAGCCATAAAAAAACACGAACACACGTACACACACACACACACACACAAGAGCCGCCACCGAGTTTATGAAGAAAAACTAATTGCTTTCAATTAGCGATAATATCTGATAGCCGAGTTCCGATTGTGCCTCTTAACTTGCATAAAAATATGGCAAATTCGCCGGTTGACGCACCGCAGCTTAGCAGAAACGCCATTTCTCACGATGCCGCCGCCACTGCGGGAGTATAAATGAGACCTAATGGAGACACGCGTGTCGAGTATATCTCTCTCGTACACTTTACTCTCAACCGACAAAATGTAGATTCGCTGATGCAGGCTTTCATTTTCGCCCCGCGAATGGCAACGCCACCGTCGATGCCGCTTCGCAGGAAAAATGATTCACTCAACTGGTGGAAAGATGTTGTTTTCCATCATTTCTATCGCGCACGCTTTGTGATTAATACCGTGCAATTATGAAATTCTTCAAATCTTTCAGGTTCATATATACACCGCAATGAAATCCTCCCGTCAATCTTTTTTATAACACTTGCATAACCTTTGCGCGAGTTGAACGAGAGATTTATGGTTGATGAATGGAATAATAACTGAGCGAATAATTGTTGCTGGCATCGGTACGAAATAAATATTGTTCCAAGGTCTTGTCATTATATTGGTATAATGAAATCGCCATTGTCCAATTAATTTGAGAAAAGTTCGATATCAACAAGTTCGCGCGATATCACTTCGCGGTGAACTGTATATATACTGGTGTATGTGCGACGCACAGGAGCTCGCAGTTTGCTCGCATATAACGTATAAAAGGTATTCGAAGCTGTATAAGCTACACGGCGCGTATATAAATTGTCGCGGCGCGGTAACCTTAACGGCGAAAACTATTTCTCTAATTGCGCGAAATTACTCATGTATAATAACTCTGAGAGCCATGACTCTCTCTCTCTCTCTCTTCTCTCTCTCTCTCTCAGTACTCGGCTGTACTATACAGCACCTGATCGTCTCGAATTTCTAAAAGTCCCGCGAAGGACGCGACTCCTATATAAAGTGCGCTGCCTGCGCACGCGTACACGCGATCGTGGAGTTTTTCTTATGCTCTCCGCCGCCGACGCTGCGAACCGACTCATTTCTCCTATCGCCTCTCATCGATCTTGCAAATGAAGATGCGCTTTTACATTTATAAACAAACGCGCGCTCTCTCTGATCGTCTGCGTGTGTCATAAAACGTGCGATTTCGTCTTCTTATAACCTTTTTTTCTCCTTCTTCTTCTTTCGTTAAGGGAAAATGGCTTCTTTATGAGTCCTGATGAGTAACGTTGAAAGCTCGCGTCGCGCGACGAAAGATTCTCAGGACTGATTGTTATTAAAACTCGCGGAGAGGATGCTTAATGGCATCGTCATCAACAGGCCGCGGAATATCGTCTCTTTGTTCGATATTGATTAAATTGTGATATTTTAATTACCAGCGTTAACATCCGATTAGATGGATTCGCGTACGTACGCATATTGTTTGTTTATCGAAACTATGGCGCGAGGGTCGATCTGCTGCGGGGAACGGTCGATTGCGATACATTCGCGCGGTATGCTAATAACCGTCTTATGATTCTTCGTGATCGATCTTCATAGTCGCGAGTTCATCGAAATGAATAAATTACGCCTGTCTCCGCGTAGCTAATTAACAATTCAATGGACAACGTTAATGCTCGCGCGCGCGCTTTCTGCGATGAACAAGTGCCAATTGAATTATGGAGATTCGCGGCTGGAGGACTCGTATGGTTGCGCGCGGAGAGGAGTATACTGCGAAAATTTTCTCTCGTAGGGTAACTAGGTATAATCACAACGAATTTTCACGTTACGATTAGTCGATCGTAAATCACGTAGACAAAATGGAGCCTCGGCCATGAGGTGTTTTACAACTTTTCTTCATTGTTCCTTTCGGAAATATTTCGAAAGACTCGATCGGATGTACTGTTCTTTTTTGACTCAAGGTGAAACTTGATAACTGTCGCGTCCGAGCTGGTGCCAGTGTATTTCGCTGTTTAAACAATAGCTTTCGGATGATGGTCGATACAGTTTTACTCCAGTTATTAAAGTAAAGTTATTTCGCCTTGAAAGGAATGTATATCCAGGAAGTGATACAACTTAATTTATGCGTTATTTACAGAAAAAGAAATCGAAAGCAAAATCACTGTCGAGGCTTCCATTAATCCTAAAAGTAGTTAAAATGCAACATTTGATATACATCAAATTGATATTTTTGCAATTGTATGATAGATTAATCGAATTGCACTTATAAATATGTATTATACAGCTTTTTCATTACTAACCGAAGGCCGATTTAGTTTTGTCACTGAAGAATGCTTTTAATCATACTTTTTATGATTGAACGCTACCGATGAGTAAGAATGTAAATTCCTTCGCGTGGAATGCCAATAGAAGTGCCATTCGATCAACCTCATAACTTTGCTGACGTCTTTCGAACTTTATAAATTCACAAACAACAATAACAATCGACTTTACGCAACTATTTTGTATAAAAAGTCGAGCGGAACAATTAGTAAACTTTTTATTAAATCAATTGCAGAAAAAAAAAACTAAATTCTCATCTTGAAAATAGCTGTATGGAAGAAAAAAAAGCAGAATAAATCTTATCGTGCTCGGATAAAAGGAAGATAACTCTATAGAGTCGGATCGAATGCAAGTTCAATCTCGCCGCTCAAAGAGAGAAGAAGAGAAAAAGCCTAGGTTCATTAATGGACATAATTTTCAAAGCGCGCACGCGCGGCAATAGCGACGACGCATCAGAGGAGCCGAATGAGGAGCGATTTTCATAAATCACCGCAGCGCAGGCCAAAGTGGAGCGTTGTCCCTGGCTCTCACTCTCTCTCTCTCTCTCTCTCTCTCTCTCTCGATAGACCGGTACCTACTAAGAGAATAACTATGCCATCGACGAGAATAAAACAATCGCGAGCGAAGGAAAGGAGAAGAGAAAAAGAGAAGAAAAAATAACGACACATGCAGATGGCAATTTGCCTGGTTTTCCCATTTTGGCGCGTCTCTCGTTCGCGCGCGTTACGCTAATAAGGAGAGAAGAATGCGAGGAGAGCCGGGAAGGAAGTGCAGCGAGACCATAGGATTATTAAATCGGAAAGCGGCTGAAAAACCCGTGCCAGTGTATACCGACAAAAAGCGAGAGCCGATGCGTCCAGACGGAGCGGAAAAAGTGGCTGTTTTGACGCGTCGACGAGTTTTTGCGGGTAAACGAAAAAGGACTTTATGGCGAATATTCCCCGAGGTAGACGCTGGATTTTAATTGTTCAATCTTGGCCGCGCGAAAAATGTCGATTATTGCCTTTGCTGATTAGTCACTCGGACGAAATAATTAAATTTCTCAGTCGGTGTGTAGATTTTATGGGATGGTCGATAAAAGTAAATTGCTAGCTTTGTGGCGGATTTTATAGAAAAAATAGCCTTTGATATAGAAGCGGGTAATATGAGAAACGGGTTCAAGAACGCGTAAGAAGCTGTAACGAGAGGTAATAAGGAGAGGTAAATATAAGAAGGAGGGGATAGGAGATGATGAATCTCGGCGGTGAAAGCGAGATATGTCGATGATAAATATAAATTCTGCGGGTGTCGGCGAATAAATGCGAGCTGCTCGTGGTACTGTGGGCTCGGGATGGACGAGTTACAGACGAGTTGAAACAATAAAAAAAAAAAAACAACGAAGGGACGCAGCGATGCGGAAAAGCTGCGATTTATCAAGGAATTAATTCACGTTGATAATGATCCACGTAACAACTCTCAACGTCGGTCAGTGAGATTAGAACAATATCGCTGCGCCAAATTGAAATCAGTCCTAAAATAGACGGGCGCGCGCATAACCCCTATTAAACGCGTTACGTATCTAATAGCCGCGCTTTGTACAGCCTAAGCCCCGGCTATTTATAACCGCGTGCGCACTTTGTAAAAGCGCCCCCGTATACCTTGTAATCAGGCCTATACAGTCGAGCAAAAGGCCAAAGAAAGAAAGAAAAGAAAAAAACAAACGCTTGTACGGGGGAAAAAGCGCAGGCACACCTAAACCTCAAAAGCAAAAAAGGAATAAGCATAATCTATCCCCGGAGGCGACAGCCCTTATACTTACGCGCGTATAAAACAAGACGTACATCGGCATCGCTCCGAGCGAAAGCAAAACGAGAGCTCTCGCAACAAGGTGTACATCGAACTTCTCTCTCTCTCTCTCTCCGTCTTTCTCGGTTATTATTACGATGCCGCGGCGGCGGCACTGCCACGGAGCGGTTGCGGAGCATCGCGTATAGGCGCAAAGCGCGAGTGCAGCCTTGCCGTTGAAAGTTGCAAGGTCGTTTCTTCCCTCCCCACCTTTCTCGCTTTTCTCGCGCCCGTATATATGTATATCCACCTATATTCGCATGTATATATCTTGGGATGTATACGTCTTGGGATACGCGCGGCGGCTGTGCGCCGCGATGCACTGCATCGCTAGACGTCTGCTGCTCCGCTTTTACCGGCGCGAGCTCTTTTACCGCTGGCTGGCGGAGGCTTCTTATTCGGTGTTTACCGGACTTTTTGCTCCTCTGTCTATTATCCCGCTCCTGCTGCTGCTGCTGAGCTGCGCGCTGTACAATGCTTTTTTATTTTACGGCTTTCGGGAGGCTGCCTCTCGAGCGAAAAATTGAAATAATGCGGCATTAAGCGCTTGTTTGAACGTTCTCCTGTCGCTCTGTAATTCAACCCTGTATATCCTCCTTTTTCTCATTGCGGTAAGGTCGATATATATATATATATATATATACACATATATATATCGCTCGACTGGTTTTGTTGGGATGATAGACTGTATTAAAGATCGAATCGAACTTCATTAGGAGGACTCTCTGCATCATTAGATTGGATATTGCACATACCTAACTCTATAGTAATGATACTAATTTTCTTGTGCTTTAAAATTTAATTATCTGTAAAAATTGACATTGCATTCAAATAGCATAGTGGAATTCCCACGAGCAGAACACGCGTCTTTCCGAATCACTTCTAAACCAACCCGCAACAATTTTGTTTCGTTACGTAAAATCTCGTTAAAATAAACATACATACATATATACTCTTTCCGATCGTTAAATTTGCGTGTACACACTGTACATACTTTAATGTCGCTTACGTTCCTTTCCACGTCTATATACGTATACTTATACACAGTACCATGGGTACGAGATGGTATCTTCCCTCAAAACCTCGACGCGTTTAATAACATAGATTTAGCAAAAAAGTTTATACATACAGCGCAACTATACCTGTAACACTGCGCGTCGGTAGAATTTCAAAACAGGTTTTACAAAACGGCTTTTGGATTTTCTACACGCTCGGCCATCGTGGCAAAAATGAAATACATCCAAGACTCTATATATATATGCAGCGCTCGGAATTTTCACACTCGACGACACATCCCAATTACGATTGCGCGCAAAAAAACGCGGCCGCGCAACGACGGACGCTCGCGCGCGAAGAAAATAATTCTCATTTCTCGCGGGGTCCGCAATAGAAAAGAAAGACCGTAACATCCTAACGCACGTCGGAGCTGTTGCACGCGCGTCCTGCGCTTTGTAATTACCGGCGATGGTGAAAAAGTCCCCCGGTCCCGTAATATTGTCTAATTATGACAAAGCTGATATTTTGATAAGGACAATATATATACCCAGCAGGGGGGGCGCTATATGGCAAATTTCATATCAGGAGTACTTTTGTCCTCCTCATCGTGTCGGGCTTGAGGAAAACGTATCAAGCATGACCAATCAGTTGCACAGCCCGCGTACGTCGAGATAGCTGGCATCATGTGTGCAGTGCTGCATCGCACGCGCATCCTTCCACAGCGAATTCTCGTTAAACTCCTGCTGCATATATATATATATATATATGTATGTGTGTATACATATACACCCCGACATGTTGAAAGTCATTCTAATATAGAGTCGCGAAGCCGTTCTTCTCGTCTTGTTCGTCTGTGTCGTTGACTCGTACCTTCTGTCTCTTGATTACACCCGAAATCATAAGATTCATTGGCTCGGAATGATAAGAAATCCAGGAAAGAATTTCCAACTATAAACGACGTGCGCTGGAAAAAATGTAACCAACAAAAGTAAGATACGATGTAGTCGTAAGAAGCGAAAGTAAAAATACCATCGCTCTCCCCAGCGATTCATCGACCGTCCCAACAAGGACCCCTTGGCGATTCTACACGTAAAGCCCCGTGTACATACAAGCTATACGTGTGGGAGCACGTTAAAGTACCGATTAAAAAAGGTAACACGTACAGCATATACGCGCACGTATATATATATACATGTACCTGTGCACGTGCACGCATTGGGCTAATTGATCCGTCCTCTCTCTTCTCTCTCTCTCTTTCTCTCGCATCGCCCCGCGGCAGATCAGCAGTTCATTTTAGCATCGCGCGGCTATTCGCGCACGTGCAAGTGGTTGCCGCTGCTGCTGGTGCAGTGCCCTCGTCATCTTCGCGGCATTGTGCCCTCGCATATTGGATATGAAATAGTCTGCGATTCTCTCTGCTCCTTTTTCCCCTCCCCCCTCCCCCCCCCGATTCCCTGCACTCGCGTATACACGAGCGCCCGAGACGTGCGGAGGATGAGTTTCAAAGCGATCGTCGTTTACTGTTAAGTAGTTATAAGGGCCTCTCTCGCTCGTAGCTGAGCGCGGACCAGATATGCGATCTACCCCTGTTTTTCTGCAAGTGGATTATTCTCCGCTGCGTGATATGCGGCTTATACGCTTTTGACAGTCGACCGCTTTTGTTGCTCTTCTCGTTGGATATTTTTATATATACTATGTCTGGTGTTAAACTCTCTTTCAAAATTGTGTAGCCGTTGACTCAACGATAACTTATTGCTCCAACTACGCGACTGAGATTCCAATTGAAAAAAAAAAAAAGTAATTATTACAGTGTGCAGTAGGTAAACAATATCTGACATTCCAAATCGAGCATCCACAGTCAACAAGTGGTAAATATCATTCGCTCGAACTGAAAACATTTACAAGAGCCTCCTCGACATCATCGATCAGCTACAGATGACAGGTGTTTCGTCGGTTACAGTACCGTTAAAATCCCTATAGAACGAGACGCGCCTAGCGAAAGAAGGTTGGAGGAAGAAAAAAAAAGAAAGAAGCGAGACGAGACGAGCCCAAATGGAAGTATGCGCGTCGCGAAAACTAAAATCCGAGCGAGTTTCGTTCTGTGCGCGCGTGTGTGTGTATCTTTGCGCACCGCGCGCGATCCCGATAAATAATTCATCCGTCGATCCCCCGGCGAATCCAACGTTCTTCCCGCGTCACTTTGGATTCCCGACAGCTGCTCTTCCCACACATATGGGGAGTCAAAGAACTCCGACACCAAGGCCACTGTGCGAATCCGACGATTTTGTTCGACTTTTTGCTTCGCCGAAAATGGATCCTATAGCGAGGATTAGATATATACGAGTTTTCCCTTTTGAACGTATTACAGCAACAATTGCCGTTACCGATTGAAACGCTGGATACGCATTTGTATATAGTGTAATAAAATAGTCGAGATGTTTAATTCAAGAATTGAATGACAGTAAGAAAATTAAACGCAACGAACATGTTTATTGTAAATCAAAGACGGTCAATATCGATCAAACAGTTGATAAACATACATATCTGTGTATTGGTACCGCGATAATCTTACAATAGGAAAATTGTTAGAATCCTAATAAGTTGTGCTTAAATCACAAATATTTCTTCTATACAAAACAGATCAGGCCTAATGTTTATTAATCACTATATATAAAAAAGCAGCGTCACCCAATTTATTTATACTTGCAATCTCGCTAAAATAAGTTTCGTGATGAGCCATTAAAAAAATGAATGATAAATGGTATAAAAACGTATACCAATTGACCGTTTAAGAGCTGCAGTAAAAAAAAAAACAATTTCATACCGATAAATTTCATTTAGGATTGTAAGGCTAACGTTTTGACTTTGTGTCCGCGCAGCTTAAATCAAAGTTCATTTGGGGGTTCCTAATGACAAAGGCCCCCGGGGGCCAACAGCAATTACTCAAATTGTGCGCTAGCCTTTGAACTTTGTCGAGTATGTAGTGGCTCCCCCATAAAGCCGAGTATTTATAGGATCTTACGAGTAGTCTTACACTTGGGATTTATATTGTGCGCGCACCGTTTGAATGGATCGATTGCGTCACTTTCGCTACGATCGTTTAAAATACCTCCGGGGATTCTCCGACTCCTTTTCTCTCTCTCTCTCTCTCTCTCGTTGTTTCGGAGTAACGCACGATTCATCATCATCTGCATATCGTCATTTGTGTACGAAACTATTACTAATTGACTGTTAACTAATTAAGAAGTGATCGATGAATCTGAGAGTAATACGACACTTAATCAAATTCTTGCAGCTATAATTCGATCAGAATGAAGCGACAAAACAGTGTACTTGTATTGAATCCACAAATCTTATAGATCAAAATGAAATCCTATATATCACTTGTTTTTCCTTGACAATCATATATTAATTTATAGATTTGTCAAGACACTTTTACAATTTATAAAATAGCCTAAAACAGTTTCGAGTACTTGAATCCTGAAATAATTAAAATCTCGCGGAAGATATGAAAGAAGTGAAATTAAAAATGTTGTTTGCAATCAAGTTATATTTCCAAGAGAAACAATTTTCCGTCGTCGTTCGGGAAGTTCTACAAACACAAACACTCCCGGTCTGTGCGCGATCAATAAAAATATCATTATCCCTGCACAGATTGAAAATACCAGTAGAACGTGGACGGCAGCAACAAGCCAGAACGAAAAAAAGAAAAGAAAGAAGTCGAGCTGCGTCGAGATTGAAAGCAAATTGTCACCTAACGCGGCGCGGAGAAGCCCAATTACTCTCCCATTCTCCCATTCTCGGAGAACCCATTACGCAAAAGAAGCTGCTGCTGTTGCTAGCGGAGACGCGCCGCTAATCGAAGCTTATGTATACGAAAAACAAAAGCCATCCTAGAGAAAGAGAGGGAATGAAATTTCACACGGTACACATTTACCGTACAATGTGCGCGTACAATGTATACGTTGACAGCACCGGCATGAGAGAGGGAGAGAGAGAGAGAGAGAGAGAGAGAGAGAGAGAGAGAGAGATTTCTCGGAAAATCCTTTTAAAGGATGACCGAACAAAGAGCGACCTTGACGCTCCGCACCTGACGCGCTTATATGCTCTAGCCGTGCTGATGGTGGTAGCTGTTCGAGTCGTACGACCAGAGCGAGCGAATTCATTTCTTTCGTGCATTTTTCGACCCCCAGCTCTCTCTCACTCCCTCTCTCTCACTCTCTTACGCACGCACATTGCCCGATCGGGATGATTTTTCTCGGGTGTATATACGCTGTGACGCGCGTAGGACAAGAAACTCGATAGCTCGTGTGTATATCCCCTTTATGGAGGGTTTTTACACCATCGCCACGCAAGTGTATATACTTGGAATTCTTCAGTATTCCTCTGTATACAATATATAGCCAAAGTTCAACGTCTACACATATTTTTCCGAAAGAGCTTTGTTTTACAACTGTACCTGGCGGAATTGGATAAGTGGGGGGTATATATACGCAAAAGTGATTTTTCGAGGTTTCGGACGCGTCGACCGGGGGAAAAGAAATATCTTTATTGTAAGCGCTATAAATTCAGCTCGTTCATTACACCGCCGCATGAACAAACAAACAAACAGCAGCAGCAGCAGCAGCAGCAGCAGCGGCATTAAAGCTCGCACTGCTACTGCGTGTATCCGCGCGCGGTAAACGCCGTAAACTCGGTTATGGAAATACGCTTCTCCAAATTTTCACTTTGCTCACAACCAGCTCTCCTCTCTCTCTCTCTCTCTGCGCACAAAGAATATCGTCTCGGCGTATCCTGGCATCGAAATTTATATCTTAAGCTCGTTAACTTGGAGGAGTCTCTTCCCTGACCTCGGACATTCCACGCGAGATAAAAAACTACACACACGCGCGCGCGCACAACAGCAGCAGCTCGTTTAAACACAGTGATTATCTGTATGGCAAGCTCGCGCACGAAAAATTCGTTTATATAGGGCATAGACACATGCAGCAGCAGCAGCAGCAGCAGCGGTGGCAGCACATCTCAATCGAGAGACGGGGAAAAAAGTGCGTACACAGCACACATCGAGAGAGAGAGAGAGGTTTTTGAAATCCGCGAGTTCGATGGTTGTGCGCGCTTAATAACTGGTTATTAAGGGAGTAGAAGCCATCGAGACTTATTTATAAAAGGGCATTGAGAAGGAGCGAGACGCGGCTCGACGACCCGATGCACCTGTCTTCGCGATTCCACCTTCTTCTTCTGTGCGCAAGAGGCTGCTGCCGCCGCCGCTGCTGCAGCTTTTTCTCCCGCCTGCGCGACTTGTTTTTCCAGCCCCGCGATTGACGCGTGTGCTACGAGAGGCTGATGGAACTTCGGAGCTGCGGCGAATGGGGTGATTTTTCAACGAAAGAGAAAATCTTCGCGACGCGTGCGCTGGAGTGAAGCTTTAACGAAGGAGGTCTGGTATTAAATCGGGACGACGTGTAATTTACTGGATGGAGTATACATATATACGAAATTTATTGTGTTTAGCGGACAATGTTTCTTCTATCCCCCGAAAATGATTAGCTTTAATCGGGTAATCGATCTCTCGCATCGCGTTGGGAATACAATTTCTTCGAATCAATGAAGCTTCCCGCTGTCGAAGAACAAGTACATCAAGTTGATTCGAAGAAATCTTTCTATATCATTAAAGTATATAGCGGTAAATAGTTGGCTACGAATTGAATAATTATTTTGTGCTTCTAATAATATATACTACCGTAGATAATTTAATTTAACCATATAGCGTCGCTCAACCGGATTATCTCAGCATTGATTTATATACGATATAATCTCTCGACTATGATTACTCCTTCTAGAATGCGAAGACTGCTAAAGCGATAATTCAAGAAACACTAAAAGTTATACCACTACAATTTCCGAATCAAGACAGCTCTCACGCCTACTAAATTTTCACCACTAGGAAAACTAGCACATATTACCCAGGCTGATGACAGAAACCTGAAGAAGTAGCATATAGGATAATCCGTGCTGAATAAAAAGGAGAGAAAAATGATGCGCGGCTGCGTTGCACGAGCGAGCCTCGTCTAATAAGACTTAATTGCGGCCATTAAAAACACCGGCCGGTTCTCTATACGCTATACATACATATATACATATAGATGGTGCCCTCCTGACGATCCTTGACGATCCACCGCGATAATAATAAAGCGCGAACGATGCGCGCAAGCAAGCAAGTACCTTATATACATATATATATATATATATATATATATACACATCGCACACTCGTGCACGCGTAGATCTCCTTCCTTTTAGCCGTGGAAATAATTACACGTGCAGTGCAGCTTCTTCATCTCTCGTCGCGGCGGGCGAGAATAGCTCGATCCAAATCGCCGAGCGGGTGGTTGTAACAGCGAACCGGCGCGGTGAAATAACCGGGATTATAACACAGTCTAATTGGGGTGAGTTATCACTCTAATGGAGCGGAAAATTCACCATTAGGGCCGCTTTATTTACTTTGGCTCCGGTGCTTACGCACTGTGTTTACGTAAGCGGATTATTCTGGGCTTTGCGTAAGATAGAAGAGCAATCAATTTATTACTTAAGTATGTCGAAGCGAATGTACTTTTATATAAGCGCAATTCGAATTGTCTCGAATTAACTCTATTGTCCTTTATAGTATTATAATAATTTTCTTGATGTATATAGGCAATAACTGTATCTTATATCATTCGTCGCGCCGTAAAGATAGCCAAGCTTATAGCGCACGCGGACGCTAATGAATAATAATATGATATAAGGTCCGTATAAAAATCACTATATCCATCGTCCTACTGATTAGATATATATATGCGAATTCCGTGTTTATAAAAAAACCTTAATTCCTCGTCAGCGGAAAAATAAATGACTGTTAAGTACTTATACGGATGCTGAAGTGAACACAACTTGCCTACAGCGTTTGCCAATTTCGTTAGCTCGAGCCCTTTAAATGGGTTTTTATATCTAAAGAAGAATGCGCACCTTACGCAACTACGTGTTATATGCACCTTGAATAATTTTCAGTTCGTTAAACTTGGCATCCTTTTATCATTCGTAATGATAATTTATGCACTTGTTTAGAGCTCGCGAGCGAGCGCATCTGCCGCTATTATTATTCTATTGCTATAATAATTTAGAAGGAAGAAAAAAAAAACATAACGAAGCGAAGCGCCTTTAGATGTTAATGAATCCCGACTTTTTCCAGAAATATCACGCGATAAATCATATAGCCGCGAGCCGTTTAGCTAAATGTCGAATAATTATTATCTTTTCTATCTCCCTCTTTTAATTATTATTTAAATCGTGTATCTATGCGTGTAGGCTTGCGAGCGAATAATCGACGTCACGTGACAGTTTTTTCTTCTTTTTTTTTATTATTATACTTTTGAATGAAAGTCACGAGCGACTTGGATGTTTCTATAATCATGTAAGCTTTTTAGATAGTGTTAAGCTTATTAAAAGGTATAAGGATTATCGTATCTTTTACAAGTCAACATACGTGCAGTTGATATAATCTTCAATTAGAATGAAAATCCCATTTTATACAGGCGCTTTTAGACCTCGATTTGCACTCGCGGTCTATTTCATTCAATTAATTTACGTCACGGCAGAAATAAATTCCAGCTATATATTTTAGTTGCGGCAAAAGCTGCACTTTTTTAATGAAAGCTCACCCTTTAATCACGAGTCCCCCAGCCAATCCAATCAAAATTTCTAAAAATCAATTCATTTTTTCGATTTCAATCCACCGCTGTCCACATATACACGTGTGAGAAAATGGAACTGATGATAATGGAACCTGCGGTGCAAGAGGAAGAAGCTGCGACTGCGGCGCGGGCTTTAATCCTCGTGCGAAACTCAAAAAATTGAATCGCGTCAAGAGCCTTGGCATTGACATTGAGCAGCTTCCCTCTTTCTATCTCTTTCTCTCGGAGTTTATTAAGCGCATCGCGCACGACGATCTCCGGCCTCGAAGGCATGTTATGTCACGGACACTTTCGAATTATGTCACGATGCACTCGACTCTGCTCGACGCGATTGCCGAGAGTCTCAGGTCTGGAAAAAGGGTGCGATCGCTCTTGATGCCGCTTTTCCTTTCTCTTTCTCTCTCTCTCTCTCTCTCTCTCTCTCTCTTCCGACTTGTGTGCATGATTTCAATCTCAAAATTGTTGAAAGTTGAGATTTACTGTATTCAAAAAGGATAATATTATCGGATTTTAATTTGTTTCTACTTAAGTCTTTTTTTCAATGACGACAATTTGTTGACGAAAAGTTAAATGTCATGATAGTAATTGTAATGATTTAATGAAAGACAAAGTTCGTGTAAACTTTCTTTATATATGTTCTCAAAAAATCTCTTATTATGTCTTTAAAAACGGTACTTTATTTTCATGAATTTTTCTGTTATAGGGAGTATATGTACACTATAATTTTTTGGTGCAGTCTTTTTATTTAACGTAAAACCATAATATTTTATGTTAAATATTGCTTTACAACTTAGAAACCACCATTTATTTGTTCAAATATAATTAATGTAATTTTGGTATGCTTAACAAATATTACTTGAAATCTTAGTCAACATCCAGAAAGAATAAAATAATGAATTTTCAAAAACTACAGATAGAATGATAAAGTATTAGTATCTATAATTATTTTATTATTTATTTTTAATTATGTATAATTTAAAATATAATTTGCCTAATTATGGTTTATTAAATAAATATAAGTAGATTTAGAAGTTCATCAGATGCATATGTCAAATATCTTATCTTCCATTTTTTAATCTCCTATGCATCGACACATGGAAGTACTGCAACAAATAATATCAGTTGTTAATAAAATGAATTTTTTATACAAAAACCTTGCTAGCCAAAAGAAAGTAAAAATTACCGTCGACGAATAAATTATTGATCACTTAAGAGTATTTCATATGATTTTTTCCGGATATATATAAGAAAACATATTAAATTTAATTTAATTTCATTATTTTTGTACATCAAAGTTTCTTCTCTCATTTAAAGCAATGAAAATATACAAAATATACTGATTTTGAAATATGCAATTCAATAAAAAACAGAAGCAAGACTAATCTTTTAAAGTATTTAAATCGTGAGATTAGCTATTGGTCAAAAGAGGAACTAATTATCGGTGAAAGCATATATTGTACGAAATATTTAGCATTAAATAGAATAAAAAGTTTAAAAAAATAATAAATATCAAAATAGATATTATATTGTAAATATAACGAGAAAATGATCAACAATATAAGATAGTGATTTATCAATAATTAGTTCAATGACGGTAGATTTAAAAAAATAAATAGTTAATTGAAAATAAGTAGATACGTACGTTGCGTAATACGAAAGACGAATGCCACATAGGCATGAGTAGCCTGAACAGCAACGATCGGCGCCGTCCCGAACATAATTTTCTCTGCAAGCCCACACTGATTTTTTATCGAGGGTCTGAGGTGTTAAGCACATGGCACTCCTGCAAATTAATGTTAACAGATTTTAGTAATGAAAGCTTTTATGTAAACTTGAATGTTGGACTGATTTAATTATATAAATCAGGAAATTTATAACTAATTGATTAATTTGCAATAGAAATAGATGAGTTTTAATATTCATCGATCCTCACCTTCGTTCTCTGAACAGGTTGGCTCGTGCATCTGTGTTGAAACAGAAAAAGACACAGTTTGAATTATGAATGAAATTGTGAAATTTTGTTGATCGTAATAATAAAACTTGAATTACCAGCAACACCTGTAGCTGCGCAAATTGATGAAACTATGCACGCAAGAACGATTGCTGCCAATAGCGTCAATTTGAAGTTAATGCCTGCTATTAAAACAGTTTGTAATTAAAAATACAATGTTTACAAGATTTACAAAAATTAATACAAGCACAACAAGAAGTTGAGGTGAAATTAAAATAATTTTTAGTATTTAAACAATAATTTATTTTTTTTGTATTAATATAATTTTTTTAAATACCATATTGTACAAATTAAACTTTGAGAGGACTACTTACAAGTTGCCATTTTGCGATATTCGTTTGCTGATTGCAGAAAACTGTGATCGTAGAAAACGTGCGAGAGTTTTTATATCAAAGTATATCGGTATAATTAAAATACTTTGAAACTGAAATTATAATAAAGCAAATTTACTCTAAAACAGATAAAATAAACTTGAAACAGGAAGATAGATATTAGTTTTGCGTTATTAATCAAAATTTAACAATAGTACAAGTAAAATAAAGCATCCGGAGTTCTTAAAAAAAGTGTAAATAAGCTTATTTCATAAATAGCATTTACCTGATCTTCGTATGCTTTAGTTTGCCTTTCTTTCGACAAATAATAAAACATGTTCTTTTTATATAAAGAGAATACCTCAAGATAATAACTTAAACACAAAATCGTGAATATAAAATATACATTTGTAGAGGAAACTGACGTATTACAACCTTATCGCATTTTATGGAAGCACATTATTTGCTAAATAATTTATTTTTTAAAGCTAAAATTTGTCGTTTTGCTACTAAGAAATGGTATTGGATTCAATATTTGTTTACAGAATTATTTAAAATCATTCTTCCACAAACGCAGACATTCCACAAGCGACACGTGTTCGCGTTTCAATAGAAACGGTATAGCCACAATATAATTAGCGCACCTGCGTGCCATTGCCGAGTCGCGAGTCATGTTTATATTATCTGATATAATCGGGATGACATAATTTTGTAAATTTCTTTTTATTTTTGTCGCGCTCAATAGTTTTTCTTTTATGTTGCAGGATAGAAGAAATAAATAAGTTTATCGAAATACTTGCAATGTAAATTGTTTTCCGTTTTTGATTTTTGTATTAAGCAATATGAGTACAAGGTTGAAAATTGATTTATGCCTTCAAAAAAGAAAAACATAATTATGCGAATTTATATATTTTTTTATAAATTCTTATTCCTTTTCTAAAATATATATACAAATTATTTATACATTTTATTTTCAATAAAATTAGTTTAAACTTATATTAATAAGACTAATTTTTTCTCTAGTAAAATGCAAGAGTTACAGAACGTGTTAAGTAGTAATAATTGTATTATTATTTTTTGAAACGTTAGAGAATCAATGAAAAAGATTTTACTATATATATAAAAAAAAACTATTTTACAGAGTCTATATAGCATTTACTAAAACTTTACATATTAAAATGACTATTATGAAGTCGGACGAAAAATATTATTGTAGAAAACTTATATATATATAATCTCCAGAGTACATAAATCTAACGGCCTGCAGCGATTCGAAAGTGGGACAAGTAATGTCGCGCGCTTTGTGGATGCCGTGCAATCCTTTGCTTCGCTGCGCTGACAGTGAAATTCGACTAATTGAGACGGGCGCCTCAGTAATTCGGCCACTTACTTAAAGACCTTTGGTATTTATCTGGACCGGTACAGCATTTCTATAAAAATAAATGGGCCACTTTAGCGTTGGAAAGAAAAAGAACCGTGCGGTTGTCAAAAATTGGGCGGACCAGTTCTTCTGACCGTTAGAAATCTAGTCCATGTGAATTGTAATCAACCAATTTTATCAATCTTTAATCCAACCAGTAAAAATTTATAGTGAAATTCGAAAATCTTTTGTGTAGGATTCAATGAAATAATTTATTTATCAGATTTTCATACTCAGCCGAAAAACAATCAAGTGAAACTCCTTCAATTCCCTCGCAGAGATAAAGAGAAAAAAAAAAAAAGATCTTAGGTAACATTTGAAGCGCCATAAATCTGCTTGCGCAATAATCGTCCGGCGACTGTGTGCAGTGTGCGTATATACGTGCAGGCAGCGCTCGCGATTCCGCGGGACTTAATCGATGCGAAATCGCGCGGAATGCACACGCGAAAACAAAGGAGATGCAACAATTGCGGCAAGACAATCGAGACGGGAACCTGCACCTTGGCATTGGGTAGTGGAAAACGGGAAAAATAACAACGCCTCCGCTACTTCGTGTCATGGACACTTTCGAATTATGTCACGTTGCTGTGTGCTAGCGAACTCGCTCGAGGCCGTGAATCGTTACACGCTGGTTTTTCAGTTTTATTTTGCGTATAGAATCGCTCGGGGAAACGACGTACGCGATGATTTGAATGGAATCCTATTATGAATTCAGTGCGCTTACCAATTTAATAAGGGATTCCAGTGCGACGTTCATTCGAGTTCGATGATTAGCATACGGTTGTCGAGGCTCTTTTCCACAAGTTCGAACATGTAGAGGAAAAGTTGGAATGTTTTACTACGTAGCTTTGATAATGTTTCTTAATAGTTTAATTGCACAGGCCTTGTGCATCATAATAGACATTGTTATAAACATAACCGTACAATGAAAATAAGTGCGATGTGCTAAAATTACAGTGTTTCTTGGTGTAAATCAAGATAGTTAAAAATAAGTAGCTTCTGTGAGCCATTTAACACTCTAGCGCCCCATAAGTCTATACTTGAATATATATATTATATCCAATCGAAATTGCATACCAATTATTAGGAAAAAAATTTCCTAACGATTTGAAAAAAAGATAAATCAACAAGTGAATGCTTTTCATGGCTAATGGATTTTATGATTACGCGAAGGACGAGGGTAAAAGAACAATAAAAGTTAAATCTCAGGGCTTCGACTCAGGCGCATCCAATAATCGTAAATTCTCTTTTATTAATAGTTCTGTAATTATATGCGATCGGTGATTAAACATCTACGCATAGTTTTTTTCTTTATTATTTCATTCTACACACGTATAGAGGAAGCCAAAATCGACAATCTCGACAAGGCATATAGCCCCGTACAAATATGGCTTGCGATGCTCGACACATTGCGATCGGGGCACGTAATTGCGTGTGGCTGTTTTTTCTTTTCCTCCCGTAGTTGTAAGACACCAGTACGACGAAAGCTCAGAAATAAAGAGGCGCTTGAAAAATCCGATGTAAGGACTTGTTCTTTCGACGTGTCGGTACAAGCCATTCGCAGCAATCAGAAGACCTGTTGAAAAGGTTGATTGGAAAAAAAAAGCAAAGAAAAAACGTCTTGTCGACCGGGTTTAGGTTATGATGAATTATATTTAAAAAAAATTGAGCCGTAAAAGAAGTAAAATAGCCATCGTCATTGTCTGCTCGTTTGCATAATCTTTTTTTTCGACTCTGTAGATGTACAGCTGTTGCTCATTTAGTCTGTTTTTAACTGAGTGGTTAACAGATGGGG